>PVKM010021256.1:0-22724 GCA_004027735.1 Carollia perspicillata
ACACAAGTGTAAATACTTCAAAGCATCCTCCCCGGATACAAGCCCACATCACAGTCTCCTGAACTCTATTATTAGGGAGGTTAACACTATTCTCTCACACGCTACAACTATGTACTACCCTTTACTCTCACCTTACCCCAGAATCTGACCTCCCACAACTTCACTGCTTTCTAGAGCCAACTCACAACCCTTCCCTTCCCAACAAGAGTCTTATCTTCTTCCCATCCTTTCTTAAAAGAGACCAGTTGGGTTGAGGAATGAGGTTAACGCTACACATAGCCAAAAGATCTCCTATCTCTTATACTGGTTGCTACTGTAAATATCATAGAATACTCCCCTGTTGTCTTAAACCATTTTGCCTCCCCCTCCAACTGAGCACAAAAAAGAGTAAGTGGAAGCGGCGAACACCAAGATACCCAAAGGAGACTGCACCACTGAATCTCACAGGCATTCTACCACAGCAGTTCACACCATAAACCCTGGGAGCCAGAACAAATCCATTTAAGAAGCGGAAGCTATCAAAAAGAGTCTCACAAACAATGAGAAGACAAAGAAACAATCCCCAAATGAAAGGAAAGGAGGAAGCCTCAGAAAGAATGCTAAATGAAATGGGAGCAAGTCAGCTATCAGATATTGAATTCAAAGAACTGGTTATCAGGAAGTTCCATGAGATGACAATAAACTACCAGAAACTAAGAACCACAATGAGCTCACCGCAAACTATACGAACATGAAAAAGAAAATAGAAAACATAAACAAGGGCCAAGAGGAAATGAAGAATACACTTGCTGAACTGAAGAACATAGTGGAAGGAATCAAAAGCAGGATGGATGAAGCAGAAGATCGAATCAGCCAGTTAGAGGACAAAGTAGAAAAAAACACCCAGAATGAACATGTAAAGGAAAAAAGGCTGAGAAAGAATGAAGAGGGATTAAGAGAAATGCAAAACAGTGAAATGTAATAATATCTGTATAATAGGGATACCAGAAGGAGAAGAAGAAGAGCAAGGGATAGAAAATCTATTTGAAAAAGTAATGATGGAAAACTTCCCTAATTTAATGAGAGAAAAAGTCACACAAATACAGGAAACACAGAGAGTGCCTATCAAGAGGAACCCAAAGAGGCCCTCTTCAAGACACATCATAATTACAATGGCAAAATTCCAAGACAAAGAGAGAATCTTAAAGGCAGCAAGGGAGAAGAACGAAGTAACATACAAGGGAGCCCTGATAAGGTTAGCTTCTGACTTCTCAATGGAAACACTCCAAGCCAGAAGAGAATGGCAAGAAATATTCCAAGTAATGAGAACCAGAGGCACCTTCAAGGTATAACTGAGGCAGGTTCCAGACCACTGCTGAGAAAACAAAGCTCCACACACCAGAGTGCTGCTCCATGCCATGTTGATCTCCCTTAGCATTGGCCACTAGAGGTTCTGCCCTGCTGGACTGAGGACTTCACCTGTCCTGCTGCCCACCTGGCTATGGAGGTCCTTCCTTGCAAAATTCTGACAACTCCCTTGCCCACCGTGCTGTCTCCTGGACCTGCACACTGAGACTCAGGGACTCGGGTTCATTATCCCCCATTGATAGCTGTGTGTGTGTGTGTGTGTGTGTGTGTGTGTGTGTGTGTGTGTGTGTGTGTGTGTTATTTATCTTAGATTGTTATTGTGAGTAGGATTCTAATGTATGTTGAAGTTCTACTTTGAGTGAACCTGCATTCAATAAAAGTGGAATGAATAGCAGCACATCTACTGTGTGTGACTCTAATATATTCCTTGGTGCTGGGCTGCTCAGCAGGCAGGTAGCTGAGCAGTTGGCCGGCTGACTTACAGGAAAGACTATATCATGAACAGACATTCATGACATAAATCACCCACCATGAAATGGGCAAATACATGGAAAGAGTCTTCAAAAAATTCACTGAAGCCAACACAGTGAAAAAATTCACTGAAGTAAAAAATTCACTGAAGCCAGCAATGCCAGCTTGTACACTGAAACAGATGGGTTCCTAGAACACTCACCTAGCACAGAAAGCCTGTACTACAAGAGGCCCACCCTCCAGAAGATAATTGTGGGGTTTTGGGGGGTCCTCCCTCATATACCACTCCAACCAATAATAAAATACATATTCTTACAAAGTACACATGAAGCATTTACCAAAACATACTATACTATGGGCCATATAACATGTATACATGAACATAAAAAAAGAAAATAAATAAATATTGTCAGACAAAATGGAATTAAATTATGACTCAAAAATAGACTACTTTGAGAAAAATACCATAAATTTAAGAAACTAAGTAACACCCTTCTAAATAACCTATAAATCAAAGAAAAGTATTTTGAACTGAATGATTATGAAGACACAATAGTATATTAAAAGTATGAAAGGTTGCAAAAGAGTAGTCAGGGATATTCATAGCATTAAACGCCTGTATTAGAAAAGAACATAGTTCTCAAATCAATAATCTTAGCTTCCACATCAAGAAAGGAGAAAAATTGGTACACTAAGCCTATACAATGTAGAAGGAAATAATAAAAACTAAGGCATAAGTCAATGAAATAGAAAGCATAAAAACAGAAAAAGAACAGCCAGTAAGTATTGGTAAAGAAGTAGATACAAGGAAATCCTTGTGCATTCTTGGTGGGATAAACTGGTGCGGCCACTATGGAAAACAATATGGAGGTTCCCAAAAAATTAGAAACAGAACTACAGTATGATTCATCAATCCCATTTCTTACTATTTTTCTGACAAAATCAAAAACACACTGTTTAGAAAAGATATATGCATCCCTATGATCACTGCAGCATTATTTACAAAAAACAAGATATGGAAACAAGTCTAAGTGTCCACCAATTGATAAATTGATAAAGAAGATGTGATACATATATACAATGGAATATTATTCAGCCATAAGAAAGAATAAAATGTTGCTATTTGTGACAATGTGGATAGACCTAGACGGTATTATGTGAAATGAATTCGGTCAGAGATATGCCATATAATTTCACTTATATGTGAAATCTAAAAAACAAAACAGATGTACCAATAAAACAAAAGACACATAAACACCAAAAATAAACTGACGACTGCCAGAGTGGCGTGTCATGGGGGGATGGGCAAAACAGGTAAAGGGGATTAAGAGGCACTAACTTACAATTATAAAATAAATACATCACAGGGATATAAAATGTACAACATATGGAATATAGTAAATAATATTGTAATAACTTTGTATGACAACAGATAATTACTACTGATTGTGATGATCATCTTGCAAGCTATACACATATGCTGAATCACTATGTTGTACACCTGAAAGTAATATAATATTGTATGTCCAGTATACTTAAATTTTTTAAATAAATAAATGTAATACTAGGCTATCAATCACTTAATCAAATGATGCTGCAGAATAACCACCTCAAAAAAGAAACAAAGACAAAAGCTGACCTTTGACAATATCAATAAAACTGATAAACTTTTAGTCAAAATGAATAGGGAAAAAAAGAGAGAAGACAAAAGGTACCAATATCAAGAATGAAAAAGGAAATGTCACCACAAATTCTATAAATACAAAAAGGCGAATAAGGGAGTATGGCAAACAACTTGACACCAATCAATTCAACAACTTGAATGAAATGAACAAATTCCTTAAAAGATGTAACCTACTAAAATTCAAACAAAATAAAACAGATAAACCAAATAGCTATCTCAATTAAACGAAGTAAACTTATAGTTTTAAAATCTTCACAAAAAGGAAAAAAAGGAAATGGACCCAGGTGGCTTCACAAGTGAATTCTCCCAATATTTCAGAAATATTACCTGTAGAATACAAATGATTCTAGAAAATTGAAGAGCAGGTAATAATTTAGAGGAAAGCTTACCTTTATATGAAAGTGAGACAAGATATTACAATAAACACACAAAAGACATAGATGAAAATTATAAACAAAAACTTAGCCAACCATATCCAACAATGTAAAAAATGGTATTACATCATATCCAAGAGGAACCATCCATCCAGGAATGTTGTATTATCTCAAACATGTGAAAATCAATAAAAACAATTCCAAAAAGGGAAATAATGTCATCTCAATACATACAGAGATAGCGTTTGACAAACTCTAACATTGAATCTAAAGTATGAATAGAAAGGAATTTCTTCAACCTGATTTTTAAAAATCTTTGAAAAACTACTGCTAACATCATACTTAATGATGGCAGACTTTCCCCAGGTTCAGGAACCTGCTGCTATTCAACATAGTTAGGGCAATTAAAAAGCAAAAGAAAAAAAAAGAGACATCAAGAATGAAAAGGGAAAGTAACACTCTTTTTTCATAGACAACATGTACCTGTAGGAGTTCTTTTTGAAAAGTCATTTACTTCTTATAAGGATGATGCAATGACAAATTTTTCCAACATTTACAAGTATTTATGTCAGAACCTTAGCTCAGAGATAAGCTATATGGATTCACAAAATTGTCTGATGGCTAAACCATCTGTTTAACTAATAAAGAGTATTCAGAACTCAACCTACAATAAAAAGTAAAGCCTGTGTGTTTTGCATTCAAGAACTTATTCTAAGACTCAGCATTGCCATCAAGAAACAATATAAATGCTAAGGATCCTGAAACACCAATACAAAATAATATATGCACCTCTATATTCATAGCAGAACTATATATAATAACCAAGATCTGGAAATGGCCTAAGTGCCCATTACTAGCTAACTGGATAAAAAAGCCGTGGTATACATTTACACAATGGAATAGTATGCAGTAGTAAAAAAGATGGGATGTTTACCCTTTGTAACAGCATAGGTAGACCTGGAGAATATTATATTAAGTGAAATAAGCCAGTCAGTGAAACACAAATACCAGATGAACTCACTTATATGTGCAATCAAATGAACAATAAACTAATAAACTAATGAGCAAAATAGAAACAGAAGCATAAATACACAGAACAGACTGACAGTGTCCAGAGGGGAGGGAGCAACTGGATAAAAGATGGTGATAGGATTAACCAAAGAACATGTATGCAGGACCCATGGACATGCACAACAATATGGGGACTGACTGAGGGAGGGAAGTGCGTAGAGCTGGGTGAACATGGGAAGGAGAGAAAGCAGGGACAATTTTAGTAGCATAAACAATTTTTTAAAAGAAACAATATAAATTATTAACTTCAGATCAATAAAGTGCAATATTATGGTTGTTATCCATGCACATGTTGTAAATAAAATCAATAGACTAATGTCTAGTCAATAAACAGTCAAATAGTCAATATAAATAGCCAAAAAATGGACTAATGTACAAATAGTCCAAATAAATTTAATATAAACAGCTGTTCCCTCAACACAACACAGAGTAAAAATGGTTTAATACTTAAGTCATATTATAAAAAATTAAAATGATGCTACATTTTCCAAATGAGTTTTTATTTTACATTAGACTGATCAGAAACTAATGCCCCACTGGATACAAATTCTAACATCCAAAAGTTAAAGTATTTTGTGTAATCCATCCAGCAGAAGTCAGAAGTTTGGAATTTCAACATTAACAGAGCCTGCTGATCTACTGCTACTGCTGAACCTCAGGTTGTAGTAACTGAGCCCATGACTCAACCCATTCTTGATCAAATCTAGAATTTAACCCATACTCTAATAATTATCTCAAGGCCTCATCTCTCACAAAGCCTTGTCCTCTCCAGCTACATGCTATATGTTAGACCGGGGTTTTAAATACCTCCTCCAAAACTTCTAAGGATTTAAAAAAATCTCTGGATGCCAGAGCCAAAGCTTGGGCATTCACTGCCAGCAATGAATGAGTGAGTAGGACCCACTCCAGAAGTGCCCTCGTCTGACCTGTCCAAATGAACTAAGGTTCTGACATAAAGCCTATAAATACTGGAATGTTTGCTACCACATTATCTTTATGACTAAATAACTTCACAAAGAAACCTTATTTCCATGTTAAATATAGAAGCAGTTAAAAACAGAAACAAAGTTTTCAGAAATATAATTTTACACTTTTTCATGTAAACATGAAATTTACATATACCTCAAGCATAAAACATAATTACATAAGAATTTTTTAAATATACATTTTATAGATTATAAATTGATTTAATGGAAGTAATCAAATTCTTAAAAATAGGAAAATACTAATATATTTAGAAAGAGCAATGTAAGTAAGTTCACATATTTTAACAGAGGAAATTAAATCAAATAATACACTACTTAGTGCCAATGAAAACTATAGTCTTGAGATTTTCTGGTTGCCTTCCTACTATTACTACAACACCAAATAGTGTTTTATTTAGATCAAAAGTAATAAAGAACTATTATTATCTGTGAATAATTTTTGATAATATAAGCATTAGGTATAAGAACTATTTAAAAGTTTATTATAATATCAAAATTATATTTCAATTTTTAAACAAAAATAAAACATCATTAAAAATAGGTATCTATACTTGGGAATGATTTTGTATTGCTCTTACTAATTTTTCTCCAACAGATACATACCTAGTGTAAAATACTTAGCATAGCTGGATTATAAAACAACTGACTTACATCATCACTTGCTCTGGGTGAATTTAAATATGATATTTATAATAAGAGCACTAATTTGAGAATGCTAGCCAGGCATTAAGTAATGAACTTTATAAAATAACTACTCTGACAGATTCAGTAGTAATTAACTATTTTTGACATATTGAGAAATAGTATTATGTACAAAACTATTTCTGAACTATTCTTGATGGTTCAGCAAAGCATCTCTTGTATAAAAGCTAAATTTTAAAAAAGGTTAAGACTTGGGGTTCCCAATTTAGAATATCAACTAGGAATGGATAAGCTATGAAATACTATTTCAACCACAATAACTTAAAGACAGAAAGTGCTTGGCAAATACTTACCGATTATCTAAAGAACTCTTAAAAATAACAGTAATAGTAATTAGGTTTGAATATGAAGTTTAAAAGTCCATAAAATAATCACACAGTGTTAGGATTTAACCCATGACTGCCTGACTCCAAAGTCTCTGTCATTTGTAGTTCACTTAATAACAGGTAATTAAATCACAAAAGCACTTCAAAAGATATGTTTACATTAGTGAAGGGATTATAATCTCAAAATAATGGTTGAGGTACATGAAAAATAAGAATACTGTACATAGATTCACATCCTTAAAAAATCAATAGCAACACTGTGAGAAGAAACATGAAATAAATGTGGGAGGACTGAGGGAAGCATAAAGTAGATACTGAAGAAAAGATGGGTATGGGAGGAAGGTGAGGGAGAAAAGGAAGGAAAAAGAGGGCCAGAGAGAAGAAACAAGGGAAAGAAGCAAGGAGAAACAAAGCTCGCTTTGAGAGGAGGAACTAAGCAAAGGAGGGAGGGAGAACTACATCCAAATCAGTACCTCTCCTAGCCTACTGAAAATAACAAAAACTGTTTTCATTGTGCAAGATATAGCTCAATGTAGGAAATGTTTATTTCATTTATCAACAACAACAAAAAGATAATATACAAGAAAAAGACAAAGAAAAAATACATTAATAAAAGAGGAAGGTAAATTTAAGAGGCAAAAGAAAATAGTTACTAAGAAAGCCTACATTTTAGCCAGAAATTTGAAAAACTCCAACTTTTATAATTTTAAAAAAAATCAAAATATGAAAACTGCTTAGCTACCTTTCAAGACTATAACCATAAATCTGTTTAAAACATTGGTTTCTCTTTCCATTTACTTCCACACTGTTGAATGAAACCTTTAGGATACTGTAGACACATAAAATTAAGCTATAAAGGCAAAATAATGTTACAAAATGATCTTGTGATTTTAATGGCTTTTAAGTACCATAGGTAAAAATGGAATTAAAAAGGCTCCTAAACATATATCACCTTATTTTTCTTATTTAGTACTCACTAATTAACTAAATTTTACGCTATCGATAAATTTAAATACTCTTTACATTCTATTACACAAGTGCTACATAATTCCATTTAGTATGCACTATTCACAAATATTGTGTGTTTTTTTTAAAAGGAAGAATTATTACATAATTTCATAATCAGTCTATTTTTGTTTGTTTTGGTTATTTTTTAATATGAACTGGTCTAAGTGGAATCATTCCACTATTCATAAAGATAACTTCCAAATGATAAAAATAAAAATCAGTAAAAGAAACATTTCTTCATAATTTTGCCATACCTTTAGCTAAAGCTTCTTTATATTTCTCTTTGGCAGAATTCATTTCTTTTATTAATTGTCTATAGCTGGATTTTAATTTCTCTAATTCTGTCTTTGTAACCTGTCAAAAAAACAAATGCAAAAAAAAAAAGTTAAACTTGAATTTACATAGTCAAGAACTTAAATTCAAAAGCATTAATTAATGTGTATTTTCCTGCTTATGGGTCAGAGTTGCTCTTTAATCTACAATTACAGACAATAAATTAAAAGTTACTTTAGATATCAATGGTAAATTTGACAGCATATAAAAAATTCTCAAAAACAAGAGCGAATCAATAAACAGTCCATAGTCAAGCCTCAGCCAGTATGGCTCAGTTGGCTGGTCCTCATTCCATATACCCAAAGGTAGAGGGTTCAATTCCTATAGGTTGTTGGTTCAGTCCCAGTTGGGGCATGTATGGAAAGGCAACCAACCAATCAGTGATGCTCTCTCTCATTGATTGGTGCTCTCACATCACAATGTTTCTCTCTCTCTTTCTCCTTCTCTTCCCCTTTCTCACCCTCTCTTCAGAGAAGGGGAAGGGATTAGTCAAAGAACATGTATGAATGACCCATGGACATGGACAAAGGTGTGGGATTGACTGTGGGAGCAGCAGGGTGGGGTGGGCTGAGCAGAAGAGAGCAAGGGGAAAATTTGGGACAACTATAATAGAATAAGAATAAAAATAAAATTAATTTTGTTTTACATTTAGATCTGTGATCCACTTTGAGTTAATTTTCACAAAGGGTATAAGGTCTGTGTCTAGATTTATTCTGCACATGGATAGATATGCAATTATTTCAGCATCATTTGTTTGAAATAATACCTTTTTCTGCTGTATTGACTTTGCCCTTTTGTCAAAGATATGTTGACTGTATTTATGTGGCTATATTTCTAGGCTCTCTATTCTGTTCCATTGATCTACTTGTCTATTTTTCTACCCTTATGCAAAATACAAACTATTAATATCTTCATTTATAGTAAACCTTGAAGTTGTGTAATATCAGTCCTCTGACTTTTCTTCAATATTCTATTGGCTCTTCTGGGTCTTTTGTTTGTCCATACAAACTTTAGAATCAGCTTTTCAATATCCATAAAATAACTTGCTGGGATTTTCATGCAGTTGTGCTGAGTCTATAGGGCAAGCTGGAAACAGCTGACATCTTCACAGTATTTAGATTAGCCACACATTAACAGAGATTATCTCTTAAATTATTTTTTCTTTGATTCTCTCATCAGAGTTCTGTCATTTTGGTCCTGCAAATCCTGTACATACTTTGTTAGGTTTATACTTATTTATACCTAAGTATTTCATTTTGGGAGGTGCTAATGTATATGATATTTTGTTGTTAATTGCATATCATCTTATTCATTGATTGCTGGTCTATAGAAAACAATTAACTTTTGTACATTAACATTGTATCCTGCGACCTTGCTATAAGCACTTACATCCAAAGGTTTCTTTGTTCTCTTGGATTTCCTACTTGGACAACCATGTCAGCTGTGAACAAAGACAGCTTTGCTCTATCTATTTGTTCCCAATATTTATACCATTTATTTCCTTTTTTAAAAGATTTTATTTATTTTTAAAGAGAGGGAGAGAGAAAGGGAGGGTGAGAAACATTAATGTGTGGTTGCCTCTCATGTTCCCCCTACTGAGGACCTGGCCTGCAACCCAGGCATGTGCCCTGACTGGGAATCTAACTGGTGACCCTTTGGTTGGCAGGCCAACACTCAATCCACTGAGCAACACCAGCCAGGGCCCATTTATTTATTTTTCTTGCATTAGCTATGACGTCCAGTATGATGTTAACAAGCAATGGTAAGAAGGAACATGCTTGCTTTGCTCCTGGCTTAATGAGAAAGCTTTAAATTTCTCAAAATTAAGTATGCTGTAGGTTGTTTGTAGATATTCTTTATTAAGTTTATTGAGAGTTTTTCTCATGAATGGGTGCTGGATTTTGTCAAGTCCTTTTTCTGCATTTATTCACATAATCATCTTATTTTTTTAATTTATCTATTTATGTGATGGTTTTCAATTCAAATTTTAAACCAACCACACACCTGAAATACACCCCAATTGATCCTGGTGTATAATTCTTATGATAGATTGTTGAATTTGATTTCCTAACAGATAAGGATTTTGATGTCTATGATCATGAGAGGTATTAATCTATAGATTCCTTTTCTTCTATTATCTTGTCTGGATTGGGGATTAGAATAATGCTGACCTAATAGAATGAATTAGGAAGTTTCCCTCTTTATATCTTCTGAAAGAGTTTGTAGAAAATTGGTGTAATTTCTTGTTTAAATGTTTGATAGAATATACCAGTGAACTTATCTGAGCCTAGTAATTTCTGTTTTGGAAGGTTAATAATTATTGATTCAATTATTTAATAGATGTGTGCCTAATCAGATTGTCTATTTCTTCTCATGTGAGTTTTAGCAGATTGTGTCCTTCGAAGAATTGGCCCATTTCTCAACATTATCAAATTTGTAGACATAGAGTTGTTCATAGTATTCCTTCACCACCCTTTAATATCCATGGGATATGTAGTGATGTACCCTCTTTCAATCCTGATATTAATAATCTGTGCTGTATACTGTGTTTTTATTAGTTATACAGCTACATGCTTACTGATTTTATTAATCTTTTCAAATAATCAGGTTTTAGTTTTGTTGAGTTTTCCCTTTTGATTTCCTGTTTTAATTTTCATGGATTTCTGCTCTAATTTTTATTATTTCTTTTCTTCTGCTTCCTCTGGCTTCAATTTGCTCTTCTTTTTCTAGTATCCTAAGGTGAAAGATTAGAAGATTGATTTTGAGTTGGCCAAAATGTCTGTATGGTTTTTTTCTGTAAAATAAAAGACATATTTTTCACTTTTACTAATACCTTTATTGATTTGGATATTTTAAGTATGTTAGCAATCTCCAGTGTGGTACACATTGATCATTCTCAACTAATGTCTCAATTTGATCACTATCAACTTCAACTGGCCTACCCAGCCCTGGAGCATCATACAGCAAGAATCTCCAACATGAAACTTTGCAGATCACCTTTCTGTTAGTGATTTCTAGTATAATTTCATTGTGGTCACAAAGCTAGTATTGTTTGATTTCTTTTAAATTTAAAGGTATGATTTATGGTCTAGAAAGTGGACTATCTTGTTGAATCTTCCATGTGAGTTTGAGAAGAAATGTGTCCTTTGCTGTTCTTGCATGAAGTAATCCTTAGATGTTTAATATATCTAGTATATCTGGTTGATTGATGGCATTATATCTTTACTGATTTTCTGGTTGCTGAACTATTTCTCACAGAGGGGTGTTGAAGTCTCCAATAGACAATTCATCTATTTCTCCCTGCAATTCAATTAGTGTTCACAGTTCTATCAGTATTTTGATGCTATATTGTTAGGCACATATACATTAAGAATTATTTTTTAGAATATATTTTATTGATTATGCTATTACAGTTTCCCAATTTTTCCCCCATTACTCCCCTCCTCCCTACACCTTCCAACCCTCCAGCATTCTGCCCCCTTAGTTCATGTCCGTGGGTTATACACATAAATTCTTTGAGTTCTCTGTTTCCTATACCATTTTTTACCTCTCCCCATCTATTTTGTGCCTACCAATTATGCTTCTTCTCCCCTGTGCCTTTTCAACCCATTCCTCCTCTCCTTATCACCACTGAAAACCCTCCATGGATGTCCATTTCCCTGATTCTCTTCCTGTTCTAGTTGTTTTCTTAGTTTTTGCTTTTGTTATTTTTCTTGTTTTTTTTTTAAGGTTCCTTTGTTGATACTTCTGAGGTTTTTGTCATTTTACTATACAAAGTTTTTAATCTTCTTCAATTTCTTAGACAAGTCCCTTTAACATTTCATATGATAAGGGCTTGGTGATGATGAACTCCTTGAACTTGACCTTATCTGGGAAGTACTTTATCTGCCCTTCCATTCTAAAGGATAGCTTTGCTGGAGAAAGTAATCTTGGATGTAGGTCCTTGCCTTTCATGACTTCAAATACTTTTTTCCAGCCCCTTCTTGCCTGCAAGATTTGTTTTTGAGAAATCAGCTGATAGTCTTATGGGAACTCCTTTGTAGAGAACTGCCTCCTCTTCTCTTGCTGTTTTTAGGATTCTTGCTGCTTGTTTTTAATCTTGGGTAACTTAATAATGATGTGCCTTGGCGTGTTCCTCTTTGGGTTCAACTTCTTTGGGACTCTCTGGGCTTCCTGGACTTCCTGGAAGTGTTTTCCTTTGCCAGATTGGGGAAGTTTTCCTTCATTATTTGTTCAAATAAGTTTTCAATGTCTTGCTCTTGTTTTTCTCCTTCTGGCACCCCTATAATTTGGATATTGGAACATTTAACGTTGTCCCAGAGTTTCCTAAGTTTCTCTTCATTTTTTTGAATTCCTGTTTCTTTATTCTGTTCTGGTTGGAAGTTTATTTCTTCCTTATGTTCCAAATTGTTGCTTTGAGTCCTGGTTTCTTTCCTGTCACTGTTGGTTCCCCAAATATTTTGCTTTATTTCACTTTGGGTATCTTTCATTTGTTCTTTCATTTTTCAACCAACCTCAATCAGTTCTGTGAACATTTTTATTATCAGGGCTTTAAACTCTCCATCCGATAGGTTGGCTATCTACTCATCGATTAGCTCTCTTTCCAGAGTTTTACTCTATTCTTTGATTTTGGCCCTATTTCTTTGTCGTGGGGCACCTGTTAAGTTGTAATGGGGGAGGTGCCTTAAGTATTCACCAGGGTTCGGCAACCCTCCCTGCTGTGCTGTGGCACTGCCTATGTGGGAAGGGCCAGAGAGGGAACAATCCACTTTCCAATGAACCCTCATGTGAGACTGGGAGTTTCTCCAACTGTGGCAACCCCCGCCATAGTCTACAGTCAGCTCTGAGTCTCAGTTTCCCATTCAGTCAGCCCCGCCCTCACGGTCCACCTCCTTGCTGGGAGTTCTCTCAGCCAGCCCTGCCTGTATGGTCCACCACCTTGCCACAGGTTCTCTCCATCTGACTGCCTTACAGATCTGATTGGTCTGGTTGGTCTGGTTGACTGTTTCTTTAATCCCTTGGTTGTCTGAGTTCCATGCAGTTTGATTTTCTGGCACTTCTGGTTGTTTACTGATTTTAGATTGGTTGTTATCCTCCTTTTGGTTGTGCAAGGAAGCAAAGGGTTTCACCTATGCCTCCATGTTGGCCGGAACCTACATTAAGTATTATTGTCTACTTGGAAAACCGATGCTTATTATTATTATGTAATTCCCTTCTTTATCCCTGATAAACCTTCCTTTGAAGTCTACTCTGTTTGAAATTAACATAGCTACCTCTGCTTTCTTTTGATAGTGTCAGCATGGTATATCTTTCTCCATCCATTTACAATTAATCTATGTGTGTCTCTATATTTAACGTGGGCTTCCTGTAGACAACATATAATTGGGTCTTGTTGTTTTGATCCACTCTGACAATGTCTGTCTTTTAATTGGTTCATTTAGATCACTGATTTTCAAAGTATTTATTGATAAACTTGGATTACTATTGACCATATCTGCTAGTTTCCTATTTCTTACCCTTGTTATTTGCTCCTATTTTTCTCTGTTACTTATGGAGTCGTTTGTGGTTTACATTGAATATTTTGATTCCATTCTCTCTCATTTCTCAGCATATCAGTTATATTTTCTCCCTCTCAACACTTCAAATATTTCATTACATTCTCTTCTTGCCTGCATGACTTCAGAGAATTTGGAAGTAATATTTATATTTGTTCTTCTATATGTAAGATTTTTTTTTACTTTGGCATCTTTCATGGTTTTGTCTTTATCTTTGATTTTCTGTAGTTTCAAACTGAAATGCCTAGGTACATTTTTTGTACTGGCTTTTGTTTTGGTCATTTATTCAGTTTGCTTTTCTATAACCTTTTTGGATCTGTCATTTGGTGCCTGATATTAATTTGAAAAAAATCTCAGTCATTATTGTTTCAAATATTTCTTCTGTCCCTTTCTCTTTCTTCTCCTGCTAGTATTCCTATTACATGAGTTACACCTTTCTTAGTTGTCCTATAGTTCTTGAAAATGCTATTCATATATTTTCAGTCTTTGTTCTCTTGGCTTTTTAGTTTTAGAGATTTATATTGATATGTGCTCAAGTTCAGAGATTCTTTCCTCAGTTATAGCCAGTCTCCCAATAAACCCATCAAAGGCATTCTTCGCATTTGTTATAGTGTTTTGATGTCTAACATTTTGTTTGGGTTCTTTCTCAGGATTTTCATCTCTCTGCTTACATTGTCTGTCTGTTGGTGCATGCTATCTACTTTATCCGCTAGAGCCCTTAACATATAAAACAAAGAGATATTGTATTTTTTGGACTATAAGATGCACTTCCCCGCCTGCCCTCCTGCCAAAATTTGGGAGTAAAAATGATTGTTAATGCTGCTAAGTTCTGTTTATATTTATGCTGGTGAAATATTATGTTATTTATGTTATTAAATATTTTACCACATATTTTCTTCAATTTTTTTTTCCTATTTTCCTCCTCTAAAGCCTAGGTGCATGTTATGGTCCAAAAACACAGTAGTTTTTTTTTTTTAATTCCAAATGTAATCATTACAACATCCTCCCATATCTGGTTTTGATGCTTGCTTTCTCTTCCAACTACATCTTTTGCCTTTTGGTAGGCCTTACCATTTTTTCTTGATTGACAGGCATGATGTCTTGGGTAAAAGGAACTGATGTAAAAAAGGACTTCACTAAGTGGTGATAAGTTATCAGAGGAGGGGAAGCATTTTATAGTCTTATGACTAGGTCTGTCTTTTACTAAGCCTGTGCCTCTGAACTTGGAAGATTACATGTACTTCTCACTCCCCAAGCCCCCTTACATGGGAAGGGTGGCTAGAGTGGGCCAAAGTTGCATATTTCCCTTCCCCCACGTAGTTAGGCTCTAGGTAATAGTTTCTCCAGACCTTGTTAAGAACAGAATACTCTGGCATATGTCAAAATATTTCCTATCCCACTTGCCCTGCCAGGACCATGAGACTTTTCTTCAATATTCACTATGACCACCTGGTAGAGATCCAGGAGGTAAAACTCCCAAAAGGGCGGGGGCCCTTCAATGACTGGGTCCTCCTGAAGTTTTTAACTACCAGAGTTGTCCACACTGAGTCTCCAGAATTTGTCAGCTACCATACCATTTTTTCTGTACCCAGCACTGGTTTCCGAGGAGGTTGTTGCTCTGATAAGTTGTGATTCACTATATCAACTTCTTGGTCTCTCTAATTTTGGTGGTATCCATTCACCCTGTGACTTCACTTCTGTTATAAACCTAAGAAGAGTTGTTCATTTTTCCATTTTTTCAGGCTGTTACTTGTTTGTATGAAGTGGCAATTCCAAACTTCTTACATCCTACACCGAAACTGGAAATCTTAACTTTTGAAGGTGCTAAAGAACCTATTAATTCTGCAAAATGGCAAATTAATAGCAAAAACCAAGCATTCATTCTGTCTTCCCTATATAAACAATGCTTCAGGGTAATCAAATGGTAGATCTAGGAAAATTCTTTTTGAAAAACTCCAGTTAAGAATTGCATTAGGAATGACAGAAGAGAAACCTTGCCATTTTACAACTCCTGCTGAAATAATAAAGTAAGCAGTGAACATCAATTGTTTCCAGAAATATCAGATGAAAAGCTGAAGGGAAACTTTATTAATAATAGCCTGATCAGGCTTGCAAAACTAGAACAACTTAGTCAAGTTCAACATCACAAAAAATACAGAGACAGACATTATATACCTCCAGACATAAAATAAGAAGAGTCTATAACAACACCTATAATGTTTACTTGCTCAAAATAAACAGTAAGAATCTTATCAAGCCTTTAGACCTAACTTCCAGTTTACAGGAAAATTGGAGAATGAAGGAATATGTGAAAACACAACACAAAATGTTGACGACAAAATTCAAAAAAAGAAAATTCAATTCTACAGAGCAAATTACCCAGTTTCTTCCATAAGAAAATGGCATTTTAAAAAGTGGGGAGAGCAACCCACATTAAAAGAATTATTCGAATATAATGTGTGGGCCATGTTTCCTGATTCAAATAAACCATCTGTAAAAAGCATTTAAACAACAGTCATTTGAACATAGTCAGGATATTCAATAACATTATAAACTGCTGCTATTTTTAGAGATTAATAATATATAGAGATTACGAACTGCTGCAGGTATAGAGATTAATAATATAATTGTTTTATTAAAAGAGTACATATTTTAGCAATACAAACTAAAATATTTATGAATAAAATAGTATCTGGAATTCTCTTTAGAATGACCCAGTATAAAACAAATAGATGAAAAAATATTTACTATGTGGGTGAGAGGACAAATGGAAGTTCATTTTACTATTCTCTTCTCTTCTATACATTTGCAAATTTTCATAATTAAAAACATTATAAAAGTTATCCAAGAGAAATACACTGAAAGTAGAGAAAATTTTTAAAGATCCTAATTTATTTTGCTTATATTTTCATTTTTATTTTATGCATAGTGTAAAAGAGGTATTTCAATAAGTGAAAATAAAAATGAAAATTCTAAGTGATATAAAAGCACTGCATCATAGTTAATTGGCAGCATTTTTTACTTTGTAGGAGTACATAAAGTCACAGTATATTTTATAATCGATGTCTTATATTCAAAAAACAAGATATTACTTATTGAGAGAGAGAGTGAGAGAGAGATACATTGATTAGTTGCCTCCCCAACTGGGTATCAAACCCGCTACCCTTTTGGTGTACAGGACAATGCTCCAATCAACTGAGCTACCTTCTAGGACTGGAATAAATAATTTTTATAAGTCAAACAGAATAAGAAATATTTTTCAGTGAATTTAAAAATCAGTTAAATAAAAATTTGAGAATCGAAAAACAAACCTTAATCATCTCTGCCTCTATCTGCTGATGAACACTTATGTAACTTTTCTTCACCTGCTGCTTGTCTTTGATCATCATGGTGAGCCTGTGTAAGGGCCCAGAATTTAGGTCCTCTGCATGTGTCTTCATTATCCTACTCAGTTGTTCCGTGTGCTGAATCATAAGCAGCCAAGACTTTCAAAAACATAAGGAAATAAAGTTAGCACTATATTAGGAGTCTGCATTTAGCAGTGCTTTAAGTGCTCAAGAAGTTTAAATATTGTTTTATACAAATTATTACATTAATATAAAAATAGCAGGTTTCTGGCCAATGTGCACATTTAACATCTTCAACTTCCAGTATGAATACTTCAAAAGTAAGTAATCTGAGACTATGCAGAATACTAGGAGATGGATTAAGCACTCTGAGAATCGACACTTGCAGTCTTCTGTTTGATCTTTAACACACTGATATATTGTTTCTGCTCACGCCACTCTAATTCACCATTTCCTAATGCAACAGAATTTTCCTGTCTTCATTCTAAATCTCTCTGGCATCTGATCCTACTGACTCATTTCTTCCTGATACTTTTCTGTTTTAGCTTACATGAGATATCTTCCCGTATACCAAACTGTCTTCCTCCCTTCCTAAAAATATTTTCTCAACCTTTCTACCTGCTCTTCTTTTGCTGCTTATGTCTTAAATACAGGCATTCTCTGAATTTCTAGCTGTCGTCATTCTCTTTTCATAATAAATACCATCAGTTCTCTATGGTTTTTCCAGCACAGCATAGTGCTTCAATAGCAGAGACACAAAATGGTGGGTTTCAACAAGTGGGAATATGGATGCTGCTGGAGAAACAAGTCATTTGATATTAGACCTCCCATCTTATAAATACTGAAAAAAGTAACAGACAAATGCTCTTCACTATAGGTCTTCAAAATTCAGAAACAATTATTGCAGTCCAACCACACTCAGTGAGGATCCATGTTAAAGATACAAAATAAACAAGATATGGTTTCAAATACTTACAAAACTAATATTTCTACTCATACTTTTTTTCTACTCTAATGCTTTTGATCTGTAAATGAATAGAATTATTCTCTTTCAGTTAATATTCCAATGTAATACTAAACCAAAACAATAGCCTAATGAAAGTAAATTCTCAGTCACAGTCAAAACTCTCCAAAGTCTGAGTTGGTAATATTATTTTTAATATTTCTATATACATTTCTCAAAAATAAAACTTATTTAGGGAAGGGGTCATTTTTAGTTTTTTAAATAATAAATATGGAACAAGACATGTGGGCTCTGAACTCCTATTTACCTTCAAATTCAAATATCTAAGACATATTAACACACTCTTGATGCCACAAAGAAATTTAAAACTAATGGAGCTCTTCCATAAAAGCTTAAAGTTTAACAAAGGTGAAAACAATTTTTAAAATTATACAAAAGTGGATTTAAAAGATAAACTAAATGACTCTAGTAACTTGTAGCTCTACCTTTTTCATTTGATATTTTCATTCTAAAAAATACAATGTTGGCAAAATACTCTATACCAAGGGGATAATGTTAAGGCTACCAAAAAAAATGTGAGAGGAATCCATTCTTTCTCTATATTCAAAATACAAATAATCTCTAAGTGTTTTACAGCAATAAATTTTTATGATTCAATGTAAGAGTTGCTGCTGCCCAGGGGAGAGGTTTTCTTGAAAGCCAACATTAAAGACCACAGAACTATATCAGAATGCCTTCCTCCTCCCAGAAGGGTACATCTTATGCTTCTTAAAAGCCCTGTTCACTGAAGTCATTGCAGGAAATCTAAGCTCCGAGGCATATGTTATCACCCAGACTGTCAAACCCATATTGCCTTCAATATCTCCTATTCTTGCCAGGACACTATCTATAGAATCCTGTACTCTCAAGAACACCTTCCTGATAGGTAGATACACTTTGCCTCCTTGCACAACCAAAACAAGGACAACAAAATTTAAAAACAAAAAATAACCAGAACTGCCAGAAAATTGAACTATATGGAAGTCCAACAACCAAGGAGTTAAAGAACAAACATTCACATACACTGGAAGGAGGGGCAGAGACAGGTCGCCGGGGTGGAGAGGACGCATGGTAAGGCATCGGTGGGAATACCTGAAAAGGCAAAGCAGCAGCTGGTAGACCATGTGGTCCCACGTTTGCATGTAGATAACTGGGAAGAACAACTGGGGAGTGAAACAGACTGTATTCCAGTCTGGTAAAATAAAGCCTCAGAACCTGGTGGTAAAAACCTTTGGGGGTTGTGACAGTGGGAGAATCTCCCAGCCTCACAGGAGAGTTCAATGGCGAGACCCACAGGGTCCAAGAATGTACACAAACCCACCCACCTAGGAGTCAGCACCAGAAGAGCCCAATTTGCTTGTGGGTAGCAGAAGTAGTGACTAGAAGCTGAGCAAGAGGCATTGTTCCTTCTCCAACCACCCTCCTCCACATACAGTGCCACAACACATCAACAAAGGTTACCCCACACTGGTGAATACCTAAGGTTCCACCCCTTACACATAACAGTTGTGCCACAACAAAAAATAAGGCCCTAATGAAAGAACAGATCAAAGTTCCAAAAATAGAACTAAGCAATAAAGAAATATCCAACCTATCAGATGCAGAGTTCCAAATACTGGTAATCAGGATGCTCAGAGAAATTGTTGAGTATGGTCACAAAGTGGAGGAAAAAGTGAAGGCTATGCAAAGTGAAATGAAGAGAAATGTACAGGGAACCAACAGTGAAGGTAAGGAAACAAGGACTCAAATCAACGATTTGGAACAGAAGGTTGAATAAACATTCAACCAGAACAGAATAAAGAAACAAGAATTCAAAAAAATGAAGAGACATTTAGGAACCTCTGGGACAACTTTAAACATTCCAACATCCAAATCATAGGGGTACTAGAAGGAGAAGAGTAACAGCAAGAAATTGAAAGCTTATCTGAAAAATAATAAAGGAAATCTCCTCCAGTCTGGGAAAGGAAAACATTTCCAGGAAGTCCAGGAAGCCCAGAGAGTCCCAAAGAAGTTGGACCCAAGAAAGTATACACCAAGCTACATC
The DNA here is from genome assembly GCA_004027735.1 of Carollia perspicillata. Taxonomy (NCBI): domain Eukaryota; kingdom Metazoa; phylum Chordata; class Mammalia; order Chiroptera; family Phyllostomidae; genus Carollia; species Carollia perspicillata. The sequence continues at coordinate 20,252 of PVKM010021256.1, forward strand.
ATAATTACATTACCCAAGATTAAAGAAGCAGCAATAACCCTAAACGCAGCAAGAGAAGAGGAGGAAGTTCCCGACAAAGGAATTCCCATAAGACTATCAGCTGAATTCTCAAAAGAAATCTTGCAGGCAAGAAGGGGTTGGAAAGAAGTATTTGAAGTCATGAAAGGCAAGGACCTACATCCAAGATTACTTTCTCCAGCAAAGCTATCCTTTAGAATGGAAGGGCAGATAAAGTACTTCCCAGATAAGGTCAAGTTCAAGGAGTTCATCATCACCAAGCCCTTATCATATGAAATGTTAAAGGAACTTATCTAAGAAAAAGAAGATGACCAAAACTACGAACATTAAAAAGGCATTTAATTCACAACTATCAACAACTGAACCTAAAAACAAAAACAAACTAAGCAAACAACTGAACAGGAAGAGAATAGGAGAAACGAACATCACATGGAGGGTTTTCAGTGGAGAGGGGAAGCGGGGAGAATGGGACAAAAGGTACAGGGAATCAGAAGCAAAAATGCTAGGTACAAAATAGACAGGGAGAGGTTAAGAATAGTATAGGAGATGGAGGAGCCAAAGAATTTATATGAATGACCCATGGACGTGAACTACAGGAGAGAAATGTGAGTGGTAGGGGGGGTGCAGAGCAGAGGGAAATAAAGGGTGGAAAGTGAGACAACTGTAATAGCATAATTAATAAAATATATTTTTAACAAAGAACTCCTTTTGATCTATGATGAGAAAACTTTTTATACATCTTATCGGAAATTTCCATTTATCTTCTAACTTTAGCAGAAATCTGGCTCTCTCCTCCTCCAAACCTCCAAACACTACTAATAAACATTCCTTGTCTTTCTAAAAACAAAGTCTCTGATTCTTAGAAGCCCTGGCCACCCTTCCCCATGAACAATCCATCAGCAAGTCTTTCTGATTATCCCTCCCAAGTCTACCACAAATCAACCCCCTTCTTTTGTAAAAAATACAATTCAAGTGTGTGCAAACCACAATAAAGCAAAGCAAAACAAAATGAGGTTTGCTTATAATTAGAAACCTCAAAGGAGTCAGAGTGGGAATTTAAAATGAAAGTACTTGAAGAAAAATGGCTGATAATATTGAAGACGTGCAAACTAAAACCTACAGATTCAAGAAATTCAGTGAGGACTTCTGGCCAAGATGGAGGCGTAGGTGGAAACACTGTACCTCCTCTCACAACCAAGATTAAAGACAAGAAAGATTTACAAACAATAACACAACCAGAACACAGAAAACTGAACTACGGAAGTCCAACAACCATTCAACCAGACTGGTAAGAGGGGCAGAGTCGGCAGCCGGCAGAGAGGGAAAGCGGCAGGAAAACGTGGTGGCTTCCAGGCTCAGGAGCACCGGGCGGCATAGGTGGCGTGGAGCTTGCAGACCCCAGATTGGGGAGGAGAGGAGCAGAACACACAAGGCACGTAGGGCAGTTGGCCAACCGTGGACACACATTCACGTGTAGATAAACTAGGCAAGAGCAGGCAGTGAGACGGACCACACAGTGCAGGGCCCCAACGACGGGCAATAAAGCCTAAAAACACCAATTGAAAAGGTGCTGGGAGAGGCTCCCAGCCTCACAGGAGAGGTCGCTGGGGAGACCCGCAAGGAGTGTGCATAGGCTCTACCACCTGGGAACCAGTGCCAGGGGGGCCCAGTTTGCTTGTGGGAGGCAGCAGAGGGGATGCAAATTCGAGAGAGCTCGGAACAGGCGCCATTCTTCCCTCTCTGACCCTGCCCCCACAGACAGCGTCACAACTTGGCAACTAGGCCGCCTGGCCTTGGTGAACACCTACGGCTCCGCCCCTCATACACAACAGGCGCCACCTGACCAAAAATGACTCAAACAGAAGAAAAGCTCAGAGTCCCAGAGCCAATACTTTTAAACAAGCAAGAGATAGTCCACCTATCAGATGCACAGTTCAAAGCACTGCTAATCAGGATGCTCACAGAATTGGTTGATTTTGGTCACAAATTAGATGAAAAAATGAAGGCGTTCATAAGTGAAATGATGGAAAATGCACAGGGAACCAGTAGTGATGGGAAGAAAACTGGGACTCAAATCAATGGAGTGGACCAGAAGGAAGAAACAAACAAACAAGCAGAAAAGAAGGAAGAAACAAGAATTCAAAAAAATGAGGAGAGGCTTAGGAACCTCCAGGACATCTTGAAACGATCCAACATCCAAATTATAGGAGTACCAGAAAGAGAAGAGGAAGAGCAACAAGTGGAAAAGTTATTTGAACAAATAGTAAAGGAGAACTTCCCCAATCTGGCAAAGGAAATAGACTTCCAGGAAGTCCAGGAAGCTCAGAGAGTCCCAAAGAAGGTGGACCCAAGGAGGAACACACCAAGGCACATCATAGTTACATTAGCCAAGATTAAAATGAAGGAGCAAATTCTAGAAGCAGCAAGAGGTAAGGGGACGGTTACCTACAAAGGA
>PVKM010021257.1:0-22727 GCA_004027735.1 Carollia perspicillata
ACTGAAATGATAAACCACCTAGCTGTAAAGTAAAACAAACCCTCACATGAGAAAAGTCACCTCTGAAATGGCTTAAAGGGACAAACTTTCTGGCAGGTCCTTCAACAAAAATACTAATGAAAGAAAAGCAAACAGACCTAGAGGTTCAAGCCCTATTTTCCACAGCTATAAAAGAAGAAGTTTAAAAATAGCTTAGAATCTCTTTTATCATAGATTTCTAGATCTGAAAGTAATCTTGGAGATCATCCAATTTAACTCCCTCACTTTGTAGGTGAGAAAATGAACTAAACTACATTCAGTTTGGGGTAAGTGCTTTATCCAGAAATATTCTCAAAATGCAAAATTTGTTTCCCATTAAAAAGTCACCAAATTGAAAAGGCACATATACTTATCAGTAAAAATTAGAACAATACATAAAAATAGTCATGGAAGTGTAAAGTACAGAATAGAGAATACAGTCAATAACATTGTAATAACTATGTATGGTGCCAGGCAGGTACTAGACTTACTGGGGAGATCACTATGGGAGATCCCCATAGGGGATACAAATGTCTAATCATGAGTTGTACACCTGAAATTAATATAACATTGTATGTCAATTGCAACTGGAAAACTAAAAAAATTATAACAGAGCAGCAATATTTTAACTTCAAACTAAAAGCAAGAATTAGTTTCTTTGCAATAATGAAGGTTCATCGATTTTATGAAAGATGCTCCAAATTGGAGGTCAGGGTGAGGGTCTATCCCTGCTTCTGCATCCTAAGCACCTGAGCCATTCTGTTGAGATGACAGGATTAATTAGATCAGGAATTTCCATACTTGGAAGCATGTCAGCATCACTTGGGGAGCTCGAAACCCCAGATTTCCAGGGCCTTTCAAGATTCTGATTTAGTAATTCTGGAATTGGTCATTTTTAAAGCCGATGGAGTGAGACTGATGAAGAATGTGTTGGGAAATGAGACTGTGAGCTCCACGGGAATAGAAACCCAATACCGTTGAATTCTGTACAGCAACTGCAACTTAAGGCTCAAAAATGCTTGTTGAATGAGCATGGAAAAATAACTTGCCTCTCTGGTCTTAGTTTCCTCACCTGTAAATGATATTTCCTGATAACATTCTGAGAATAGCATTTGGCAAGTTTGTTCAAAATGCCAGTTAAATATTTGTGCTTAAATAGCTACAATGGACTCAGTGGTCTGAAACAAAGAATGACTCTCCCAGCCTGCCCCTTCCATACACACACACACACACACACACACACCCCAGTTCAATAATGTTTTTCTTTGTTTTAAGTTTGAAGGTGAGTATTCTTCATGGTGAACTGGAGGTATCAGACGAGAGACAGTCCCATTTAAGGTATCTATCCATCTAGTCAAAGTAATCAAGTTGCATATTTTCTAACTCTAATGATGCATAGGTTAACCTTGTAATCCAAGTATGCAGCCCATGCCCAAGCTTACTATATTTTTCACATAATTTATCTATGGGCATCAGCATTAACACCTAACAAAAATAAGTGTTATTTATTATAAAACTTTTTGGTACTTCCCAGAGCAACCGAACACACTTTTTGATAATGTACGTAGCACACAGAAAAATCTTCATGAACTATAGTCCAGAAAATAAGTTTTTCACTTATGAATTTATGAGCCTTTTCCTGAAAAGCAATTTGAAAAAGGTGCTTCCTCTTCTCCATACTTCTAGAACTCTTGGCATAATTAGAATACATTATCTGCTTTTCCTTATAACAATCATTGATTAACTGCAGTTAACCAATATGTAAGAAGATCCAAAGGCTCTAAAATCTATATAAGCTGTCCTAAATGTATGCTGTAAGCTCTGTGAGGGCAGCACCATGGTCTCCGAACACCCAGCACACAGCCCGGTATGCAGGAGGCTCTCAGACGCTTGTTAACTGAATGCTCTCGGAGTGTCTTTGAGTGGTAGGGACCAAGGTGGTCAAAGTATTTAGGCTGGGCCTCTGTCCATCCTTTACCTCTTATATTTGTCCTCTTCTCCTTAAATTCCTCTGCGAAAAGATTATTAGATTAGCATCCAGAGGAGCAACATCATGTGGTAGGCTTTGGTTTCAGAGGGAATGTGTTTGCTGCTGGCACTGGCTCTTGATAGCTGTGTTTTTTTTTGCAAGGTTCCTAAGCATTCTGTGCCTTTGTTTGCGTATTTGTAAATGGCAGTTGTGAATATAGGCTATGGAGTCACACAGACCTCAGTTCCAGTCCTGGTTCTGCCACTATGATAGGACGCCTGGCGGGTTACTTGACCTTTCTAAGTAGGGGGACCATAAGTCCTGGTTTATACTTGCTGTCTTCAGAGTAATTATTACTTCCAAAAGTGTGCTGGATTAGAAAATAAATTGCAGGTTTCCTTCAGATTCTTTAGCTTTAATGCTGAGACAAAAATGAAACCTCCTTATAGATCCGTAAGGAATGAATTGGAAAATGTGGCTAAAGTACTTATGATGGGGGCTGGCACACAGTACCTCCTCAATAGATGTGTCTGTTGTCATTACTTCTGTGCGTAGGGTACCTAATTTCCTTCCACCTCAGATTCCTTATTTGTGAGTGGGGATAATAATATTCCTTTATTTTTATTTGTCTTTTTGAATCACTAACATGGCTCAAAAATGCATAAAAAGAATTAAAATGAAGTCTCACTTCCCCATGGCTGGGAGGCAGCCATGGTGTCCGTTTCCTATGTGTCTTTCCAGGCATATTTTATACACGAGCACATGTGAATAGGGTCATCCTCCCGTGAATGGCAGCATGAAATACCTCTTCCACACCTTGCGTTTTTCACTTAGCATCTCTTGGTGATCTTTCCATATCAGTGCAGAAGAGCTTCCTCATTCTTTCACTGTTTAAACAGCTCCATAGCACGCCACTGTATGACTGATCCCTAACTTGTCTAGACAATCCTCACAGCACTGCACTGAGGATTACCGTAAGAATTATAAAGCACTTAGAAAAGAATACTTAATATTTACTATTACCTTTTTAATCAATCCCACACTTATTTCCTTTTACCTGTTCCATTTCTCAAGGCCTTGTGCCTCCATTTATTCACTCACTCAATACTAAACTACTGACTTTCCATGTTTGGCTGCAACATTCCAATGAGCCATGATACATGTCCTCAGAAAAGTTGTCATCTAATGTTTCTGTAGAAATCTACATCCTTTCAAGGGTTTCTTCCAGGTGGATGGAGGCATATGAAATGATATGAACATGGAAAATTTGGGGGATGGGAGAAAGAAATTGTTGTCAAGGAAATATCAACATTTAGAACTGAGATTAAGGTTCTTATATATATATAAACCATACTACATTTTTCCTTCTTGTTATAAAGTAATATATGAACACTATAAAAATTTGGAAATTTTCCGTTTTTCTCATGCATAAATGATGTATTAAGTGTACATTAAAATACACATATTTGTACATATATAATGTATATTTACATGGCTCAAATACTGTCTTAATAGTTTTACATTAATTTTTTACTTAACATTATATAGCTGCATTATATTATATATATGTACATGTATGTGTGTACATGTATGTGTATATATATAAAATATATATATAATGATTTAGTTAACCATCTTCCTTATGATTAGACACTTAGCCAACCCAATTGCTATTTTTGCTATTATAAGTGGGATTTGTTTATAAGTTGAACTAATTATAAGTTGTTTTTTGATCTGTGTGAGTTTATATGTGTGATGGTATTAAAAATTAGTTCATATTTAAATATTAATGCTCACTTCACTGGGTAACAAAGTGAGTATGTGAAAACTACAAATTCACTTAAAATAATATGGATGGTAGACATTTATGTAAGTTTCTTATTTATACACAACAATAGGCAAACATAATTATAGCAGTAATATTTATTGAGACTGTGCAATTAAAAAACACAGCATCTATGCAAGGTGAAAATTATATGCATTTTCAGGTGAAGAATCTGTGGCTCCCATGGAGTGATGACGGCTGAGACTGGAATTTAGGTGTTTCCACTCCAGAAACTGTACCGTAAGGCTCTGCTGTCTCATTAACTGTATATGAGATTAATTATGTCAAAATGTTTATTGAATTTATCTATTTTTTGTTAATTATAGGCATGTATTCCCACTCTCCATGACTTGTTTTTGAAGCATGGTGATCTTAACAAAATTCGAAGCAAGACTACAGGTCAAGGAAGGCTTCAGAAAGGATAGTGGATTAGAAGTAGCTCTCAAATAATGAGTAGAAGGCAAAAATGAAGGCATGTGATTCTACACAGAGAAAGGAAAAGTAAAAATTGATAGGAAATGTGCAAGGAATAGCAAAAATGCCCCAAAGCATTGTGTTTTGGGAGGTTGCAGGAAATGAAACTGCAGAGGTCAAACAGGACCAGATCAAGGGTACAGGTTCCCATCAGAAGCTATATGCTCCAGTTTGACTATATTCCCCTCCTCCTGTGTCCTATGTGGAACCACTGATCAAAACCCCAATGCCATGCAAAGATATGCCTCTCAAGATATGCCTCTAGAATCTTCTTTAGGGTAAAAAGCTCAATAATTCAAATTGATACTTACGTCTGAATGACAGATATTTTAATAAGAAAAAGTTCTCTGCCTTAAGTGAAAATAAAAGAAGAATCTACTGGTTTGCCAGTCCTTTCTTTTTCTAAAATAATACCTTTAGTCAAAATAATACAGATATGATAAAATTGCAAGTATTATGGAAGGGCTAATCAGAAATAAAAACCTGTTTATTTTTCTGATTTATCCCCAATTCTAGTTCTATTCCCTGAAGCAATAGTTTTCTTAAAATCATTTTTGTTTTTAGTTCTTCTGGTGAGTTTACTTTTAACTCTAAATCAGCTATTAGTATTTTGGGTGGGACTTGTGTAGAACTGTTCTGAGCATTTAGCATCTCTGTACCTGACACCAAATGCTGGCCATTTAGTCAGATCTCCTTGAGGACTGAGCACTACAGCTCTGAATAACACAATTACATGGCTATTTTTGACATCAAATTTAGACATTACCTATGAATGCTTACCATGAAAAATGAATATTTAAGTATCCTTATTCCTACTATTTTTTGTGAGATATTACTATTTTAATTTGTTTAGTTATATATCCAATACAGGCTAATTCATTTTCTCTATTCTCTCCTAGAATTTCTATTAGATACATATTGCGACTTCTCATTGTATCATTATGTTTTTTAACCTCTGACATTTTAAATCTTTTTATCTCAATAAGCTGAATTCCAGGGAATTTTCTCAGATTTGGGTTGAAGTTCACTAATCTACATTTGCCTCTAATATGTTGTTTAGCTAGCACATTAATTTAAAAAGATTCAGAGACTTCCAGCCATGATGGAGGTGTAGGTAGATACACTTTGCCTCCTCGCACAACCAAAAGAAGGACAACAGCAAATTTAAAAACAAAAAACAACCAGAACTGACAGAAAATTGAACTGTTTGGAAGTCTAAAAACCAAGGAGTTAAAGAAGAAACATTCATCCAGACTGGAAGGAGGGGTGGAGACAGGCAGCCAGGGAGAAAAGGATTTGCAGCAAAGCAGCCACTGAAGACCAGGCAGGCAAGGCAGTAGCAGCTGGCTGACCTCATGGAACACCTTTTGCGTGTGAATAAACCCAGAGGAACAACTTGGGAGGGAGATAGACTGCACAAACCAGGGTTCCAGTGCAGGAAAAGAAAGCCTTAAAAACTCTGACTGTAAAAGGCTGTGGGGGTTGTAGTAGTGGAAGAGACTCCCAGCCTCACAGGAGAATTCATGGGAGAAACCCACAGGCTCTGATAATGTACAGAAACCCATCCACCCAGGAATCAGCACCAGAATGGCTCAATTTGCTTGTGGGTAGTGGGGGAAGTGACTGAAAGCTGGCTGAGAGCCTAGCAAGCGGCATTGTTTCCTCTCTGACTCCTCTCCCACATATAGCGAGGTGGATTGCCCCATCCTGGTGAACACCTAAGGCTCTGCCCCTTAAAACATAACAGGTGCACAAAGACAAAGAAATATGGCCCAGATGAAAGAACAGATCCAAGGTCCAAAAATAGAGCTAAGCGATAAAGAGATAGCCGACCTATCAGATACGCAGTTCAAACCACTGGTAATTAGGATGCTCACAGAAATGGTTGAGTATGGACACAAAATAAAGGAAGAAGTGAAGGCTAGGCAAAGTGAAATAAACAAAAATATACAAGGAACTAACGGTGAAGGGAAGGAAACTGGGATTCAAATCAACAATTTGGAACAGAAGGAGGGAATAAACATTTAACCAGAACAGAATGAAGAAATAAGAATTCAAAAAAACGAGGAGAGGATTAGGAACCTCCAGGATAACTTTAAATTTTCCAGCATCTGAAATATAGGGGTGCCAGAAGGAGAAGAGGAAGAGCAAGAAATTGAAAACTTATATAAAAAAGTAATGAAGGAGAACTTCCCTAATCTGGCAAAGGAAATAGACTTCCAGGAAGTCCAGGAAGCTCAGAGAGTCCCAAAGAAGTTGGACCCAAGGAGGAACACACCAAGGCACATCATAATTACATTACCCAAGATTAAGTATAAGGAGACAATCTTAGAAGCAGCAAGAGAAAAGGTGACAATTACCTACAAAGGAGTTCCTGTAAGACTATCAGCTAATTTCTTAAAAGAAACCTTGCAGGCAAGAAGGGGATGGAAAGTAGTATTCAAAATCATGAAAGGCAAGGACCTACATCCAAGATTACTTTATCCAGCAAAGCTATCATTTAGAATGGAAAGGAAGATAAAGTGACTTTCCCAGGTAAGGTCAAGTTAAAGGAGTTCATCACCACCAAACCCTTATTATATGAAATGTTAAAGGGACTTATCTAAGAAAAAGAATATCAAAACTATAAACAGTAAAATGACAACAAACTCACAACTATCAACAACTGAAATGAAAAAAAAAACACCAAACTAAACAAACAACTAGAACAGGAACAGAATCACAGAAGTGGAGATCATATGGAAGGTTATCAGTGGGGAGGTGGAGAGGGTAGAATGGGGGAAAAGGTACAGGGAATAAGAAACATAATTGGTAGGTACAATATAGACAGGGGGAAGTTAGGAAGTGGAGAAGCCAAAGAACTTATATGAATGACCCATGGATTTGAATTAAGGGGGGAGTGATGATGGGAGGGGTGGTATAGGTGGAGGGGAATAAAGAGGAGAAAAAATGAGACAAATATAATAGCATAATCAATAAAATATACCTAAAATAAAAATATTAAATGTGTCTATTTTTCATATCTGTATTTTCTTTTTAAAATGTGCTCTTCTTTTTTATAGTGTACTATTTTTTCCTTTAATTTTCTATTCCTTTTATCCTTTTATTAATTTTTAACACACAATATTTGGTTCATATATTTCCATTATTTCAAATTCTGGAGAATCTAATTCTTCTGTTTTGTTTGTTGATATTCCCTTATGGTAATTTGTAGACTTTAAAAATTGTGAGTTCATATTAAATAGGATAGCTGGGGAGTGGTTCACTGTCTTTTTGGCCCTGAGATCATGTCTTTTTTCCAGGTGTAAATAGTACAATCCCATCCTCACACCCTAGGATCTGCATCCCACAGAAAACGGCTATAAGTTTTGCAGAGCATGAACTTGTACTTACTGCTGTTTTAAAATGGTTTTCTGTATTCTTCAAAAAATTTTTTTAATTAATTTTTTTAGAGACAGAGAGGAAGGTGAAAGAGAGAGACAGACAGACAGATATCAACTTGTTGTACCACTCATCTATGTACCCCTTGGTTGATTCTTGTATGTGCCCTGATGGGGATCAAATACGAAACCTTGGCACGTCAGGACAGCAGTCTAACCAACTGAGCTACCCAGCCAGGACTCTCTTCTAGTAGTCTTTGTTTCAAAGGTAACTATTTATTTAAATATTTGTGTTTTATCCTTTATTTTTGTGTGTTTGTACTGAAGGGAAGTCTGTATAAGTTAACTTATTCCCCCATGTTGCTGAAAGTCCCATTATTAGAACTGTGTGAGTATTGTTCATTACTGGTTCTATCTATTGAATGAAATTTACTTAATTTTTCTTGAAGCCATTCTTCATGCAGCTCATTACTTGTCTTAATTTGTATAAATTTCTAAGTGTGGTACACGTCTGTTAGCCTGGGAGTTAATTTAATTGCACTTGGGAAGTTAGACTCTTTCTTAAATTCCCCATCTTCCTCCTTGTTATTTTCAACCCTTATTTTGCTGGAGTACATCCTTAGGTAATTGCTTCAGAAAAGATACTTAGAAGTAAATGGCCTGAGTCTTTGAATGTCCGAAAATGTCTTCATTTCACTCTCACACTTAACTGATAATTTTACTGGCAATATAAGTTTAAGTTCAAAATAATTTTCCCTCATAATTTTAAAGTCATTGCTCCAGTGTAGTTTAGTATCCAGTTCACTGATGGGAAGCCTTATATCAATTTTAAGTAAGTGACTATATTTTCCCTTTCAGAAAGTGTTAGGGGCCTCTCTGTATCTTTGACTCTGAAGTTTTGTAATTATTGTAACTCTATGGATTCTTCCCCCATTCATTTGATGGCTCCTCTTTATATCATACTTTTTCTGAAGAACAGGAATTTTTCTTCCTTGTATTTGTCAACTTTGACCCTTCTATTTTTTTGTTTTCTCTTTCTAGAGCTCCAATCAACAGGTATCAGATTTACTGAACTGCTTTTCTATGCTTCTTTTTTCCTAGCATATATATTCTCCATCTCTTTGACATCTGGTTATACATTCCAGGAACCTTCTTAACTTTATTTTTTAGTCCTCCAACAAATTATTTTTATTTTAATATCCATTTTTAAAAATGTCAAAATACTTTTGATTGCTCCTCCTTAATAGAATTCTGTTTTTGGTATATGGAAACAATAGCTTTTTAATCGCTCTGAGGGTACTGGGAGTTTTTTAAAAAGTTGTTTTAAGTGATATCCCCTCTAGCATTAGTGACTGTTTATTTTTTCCATGCTTCTTTATATGGCTAGTAATTCTTGGTTATATATTTTTTTAAAAATGAAAGACTTCATTGACTTTCCTGGTTAATTGGTGTTTTCCTCCATTATTAGGTATATCATTGTCTCCAAGATAGGGTCTTTCCATGAATGAAATGACCACTGAGAGGTTTTGTGTACCAGGGGGCTCTGTACTGACTTTAGGGTGATGAGGCAAGAGCTGGCCTTCAGGCTAGAGCCCACCGCTTTACAGAAGTCAGAAAGAGAAATATTTACCTAAATGCCAAATGCACATTAGAAGCACTGCATCACCTTAACTGATTCATAAAGATTTTCCATTAATTCCTCTGTTTGCAGGCCCCTGCTGCTCGTACCTGCTCTCTGTCTTTGCTGATTCTGTGCTCAGAGCTTCTTTCTAGATGGTCACCCTCCTTCCCACGGTGGTCTTTCTTGCCATAATTCTAGGTTCTGTTTCATCAATAACTTTCCTCCAAACATTTTCTTATCCCATTCTCTTCAGAGTTCTTCCTAGTCTTTGTAAAAATTTACAGTCGTTTAAAAACAGTGATAGGATAGTGAGAAAGCAAATGCTTTTGCTTTCTTCTTTAATCTTTGACTTGTTATTTTTCCATTTTGCAATCTGGGAAGTTGTATGCTAAATTTTATTAATTAAACATATTTTTAACATAAGATATATAGCTGTATTAAGAAAGATGTGCAAGTATTCACCACAAAATGGTAGAAGAGGTTATGTTTGGATGGTGGAGTTGTGGGTAATCTTATTTTCTTTTAATCTACACTTTCCAGTATTCCCACAGTACACACTATTATTTTCATAATGGACATAACAAAAGTAAGTTTTAAGTGCCGATAATAAGAGTAAAAGCTACTTTCTGTTATTCTCTCAGAGAAGTCTGCAAACATAGGAGACCCTTGGCATTTGAGAGGAAAAGTGGGAGTTACATTCAGAGACCTGTGAGAATCCCAGCTTTCACCGAGAACACCATTAATTGAGAGGTCATTGTACATGAGCTGCTTGACTGATCCAAACTTCCAGGTTTGTTTTTGTTATATATTTCACATACAATCTTAGGAGTCAGATACTAGTTTCTTCACTGCCAATTAAACAGATGAGGCCCTTTCAGATTTGCTCCCCATTGACCGTTGAAAACAAAACTGCCAAAAGTCTACTGTAGGAATCACACACCAATACCACCTACAAAGGGCCAGGTGGGTGACGGCTGAAGTGAACCACGTGAGCCTGTGCCAATCTAGAGAGCGTGTGCTAAGCCCAAAGTGGTCAGCTACTATTCAGCTCTCACTGAACTTCTGTTTTTAAAACTCACTTCTGTTTTTAAAAGTCCTTTATGTTGAGGTTCAATTTACATATAGTGAACTGCACAGACCAATGTATAGTTTAATGAGTTTTGCCATGCATTTTAGGCTACTGTAAATAAAACCTTTTTGTCTGACAGAATTGTCTCCTGTGTTCCTACAGTCAATCACTGCCACACCCCCAACTCAGGCAACCTCAGATCTGATTTCTATCACCATACATTAGTTTTGTCTATTCTGGAACATCATATAAATAGAACATCCAAATTGTAAAGAGAATTTGAAAATACATTTTAGTGGAAATTTTTTAATTGTTAGATACCAACATATATTTTTATAAAACAGCCCACCAGCAAGGCAACCACTTTGTGTCTGGTCTACAATATAAAGCAAGAAAGTATTTTGTATAAATTTATTAATTCCTCTCATAATTGATAGTTTTGGGACTGACCATTTTTTTAGCAACTAGTAGCACACTGTTTAAAATAGAAGGGTAAGCCTAACCTTCAAGGCATCAAGAAAGCAATGAGAACAGGAGACTGAATCCCACTTCATAACCTGCCTTGGGGTAAAAGAAATGCCACAGAAAGAGTGGGTAGAGAAAAGAAGTGCCATGGAAAGAGAGGCTGATGTAGTGAGAAAAAGATAGTTGGGGAACATTTAGAAGACATAACAAAGAAGAAACAAAGAACACGGGGTTGCTGCTACTTTGACAACACTGTACAAAACTGATCTTCACATGACCTTACAAGAATCCCACAGAAAAGGCCCCACCAGGTCCTATGTGATCTTCAGCACCCACCCAAACTCCTGCCCCACAGCCTTGCCTTTCCACGTTGATTTCATTTCTTTCTGCCTCCTGTCTGGTCACTTAGTTCCAGCCGCCCAAATCCTCTTGCTGTTTTGTGGACATGCCAGGCATGTATCTGCCTCAGGGATGTGTGTTGGCTAGAAGCTCCACTCCCAGATAGCTTCACAAGTTTTTTTCATCACCTTTAAGTCTATGCTCAAGAACATTTTTTCAGGCCACCTTATTTTAAATATTACCCAACCAACTCCCTCACTGTCTTCTTCCAAGCTTTTCATTTCTCCATAGTACTCATCACCATATAACCCACACTGTATTTTACTTCCTTATTTTCTGTATCCTTCCCTCTCTGCATGAGACTTAAAGCTACATGAGCATAGGTGCATAGTAGGAATTCATTAGACATTTATTGAGCAAATGAGTGAATCAAGGAAGAAAAGAAGAAAGAGGAATTCTGGATAAAATGGAGGTATAGGTAGATATGCTTTATCTCTTCACACAACCAAACGAAGGAAACAACCAATTTAAAAACAAAAAACAACCACAACTGCCAGAAAATCAAACTGGGAAGTTCAACAACCAAGGAGTAAAAAGGAAACATTCATTGAGACTGGTAGGAGGGGCGGAGACAGGCAGCTAGGGTGGCGAGGACTCATGGTAAGGTGATGGCTGGCCAACTGGGTGGTTCCACATTTGCCTATGGATAAACTGGGAGGAACAATTGGGGAGTGAGACAGACCACACAACCTAGGGCTTCAGAGCGAGGAAAATAAAGCCTCATAAACTCTGGCTATAAAAACCTGTGGGGGTTGTACAGCAGGGGAAACTGCCAGTCTCTTGAAAACACGGCAAGAGCCAAGCAAGTGGCACTGTTCCATCTCTGACCCCTTCCCCAACAAACTCACAACAAAAATGACAACAAACTCACAACTATCAACAACTGAACCTAAAAAAATAAAAACAAACTAAATAAACAACTAGAACAGGAACAGAATGACAGAAATGGAGATTATATGGAGAGTTATCAATGGGGAGGGTAGAATGGGGAAAAGGTACAGGGAATAAGAAGCCTAATTGGTAGGTACAAAACATACAGGGGGAGATTAAGAATAGTGTAGGAAATGGACAAGCCAAAGAACTTATATGTATGATTCATGGACATGAAGTAAGGGCAGGGAATGCTGGAGGAAATGGGGGTACTGGGTAGAGGGGTATGAAGAGGAGAAAGAATGGGACAACTGGAATAGCATAATCAACAAAATATACTTTAAAATGTTTAGAATAAAAAATAAAAGAAGAAAGAAATGAAAAGCTTGCTAGCTTTGGAGATGGTTGTTAAAATGTTCAACAAAATAGACTAGTTAAGAAAATTTCATCATTTCTTATTATCTTTCAATATTTAATTGTTTTGGGACAGTAAACACTTAAGGGACTAATGTTAAAGACCAGACAACCCTGACTATACTTATTAGCTTCTAAATATTAGATTTATGAGAGGATAAATGCATATACAATATGTGAACACATTACTGGGCATTTTAGTCTAAATAATTTTTTTCATTAGATTTAAAGTTATGATGACAAAACCATCTTTTCCTAGTATATTTATTCCTACCTTAATTCATTTTAAGAAATAGGTAAAGAATAACTTCCAAAAGAACAAAACGGTACGTGGCCAATGTTACTAAGTCTTTGGAACAATGATCAGCAATAAACACACGAAATGAATCAAATAGTAGAAAAAAAACTTTTAATGGCGGTTAGTATAACCAGCTCTAGGTCGATGGAGAGGTGTGGGCTGAGCTGGTTCTGTAATTCTCTAAGAGATTTTTGACATACAGTAAGGGCAGTTCTTCTGAGACACCAAAGTTAAAGAACTCCGGTGCCAGTAACTTTCTACTGCAGAAAGAAATATTCCCCAATGTAATACATTATTTAGAATTAAGTCAGACTCTGGAATCGGTCAATGCTGGATTAGACCACCTATATCCAGGTTGCCAACTGCCCCATGGAGACACCGTTCCATGCACCACGTATGGAAGACTGCAGATAACACAAAGGAATCACGGGCCAGAAGCCTACATTTACCAACATATAGCACATGGGATGAAATGCTTTGCTTAAATTTTAGAAAGCTTGAGAATAAACTCGTAGCAATTTTAAAACCAAGCAGAGAGAAAACAAAGAAATTAAATGCAGCTCCTTGTAATGCACAGGCCTTCTTACCCTTGTTCTATGTTTCCTCCTTAATGCCTTGCCATCTTTTGTGAACTCATGTCCGTCTCTCTTTGACTGATCTGACAGTCACACACATACTGTTTTTTTTTCTTCTTCTAGGTGTTTGGGATGAGAAAAAAAGAGTAGGATAAACAAATAAATTTCATGGATTACAATTTAGTAAGTTATACCTTTAAATCTAAGAATAATTTTCAGAGTGTGAATATCTGCAGAATTTACAATGTATTGGCAACAAAATTAGGTCCCAACGACTGATCAAAGTAAACAATGTGCTCTTTTTTCCTATCCCAGTTCTGGTAACTCAATAGTCGACAACTACTTGAGAAGGTGTAGGATCATTTTTTTTTATCTCAGTTTGGACACAGAAGCTCACATTTCAGTACTGATCAAGGCGATCATCCTTATCCCTTGCCGACACCTTTCTCCTCCACCCCAACAAGTCACAGATCACCTCTAGGAGAAAACTTCAATAGGCTATTAAACACTGGTAACAACACGAGAGAAGACACATAATCATCTCTGGGGACCTTTAGGAACAACTAATCATCTTGGATAGGCAACGTTACACCTGATTCAGTCCACCAAAGTGTACTAGTTGCTGAAAACTTGCAGAACATTGTGGGAATACTGAACTGGTGAGGAGGCACCGCACTTTCCCTGAATAAACGGAAATTGCTTGATTTGGACTGCTTCTTAGAAAGGCATGTTTAGGCTTGGTTACCATTCAGTGTGTGTAATAAGAATTTTGTGGGCCTGCTTTCTATCTTTAAGTGACACAACCTTAGAATCAGTTAGTAATGATTATTTTAACCAGTAGTTCTTCATCTTGGCTGGGCATTAGTGTTTTCTGGGTGTTGTGTGCAGGGGAAGGGGGCTTTTAAAAAATAGAGATGTCTTGGCCTGTCTCAGTCCAATTAAATCAGAATCTCCGACCCAGTTGTTTTTTTTGAAAAATAAACTCTCCAGGTGATTCAACTTCATTAAGAACCGTTAATCCTATATTGCGATCTTATTTTATACGTTCCAAATTTAAGGTCCGTATAAAAATTAAAGTCCAAAGAATTTAACTTGTAACTTGCCCAAGATTACAAACCTAGTTAAGGGCAGAGTTTGGGTTGAAGTCATAACTTCCATTAACTTACTCATCTAGTAAATGTCTCTCAATGACATTCTAGCGTTGTGATCAGCCACCTAGTTGTTACTCAAGAATAAGATAAGTCAAAGCTGGCTCATATCTAAGGGTCAGTAAGGCTGGTCCTGATCCAAGTTAAAAGGCTGATCCAAGTTAAGTAGCCCTGGCTGGTGTAGCTCAGTGGATTGAGCGTGGGCCTGCGAACCAAAGGATCGCAGTTCGATTCCCAGTCAGGGCACATGCCTGGGTTGCAGGTTGGTTCCTAGTAGGGGACACACAAGAGGCAACCATACATTGATATTTCTCTCCCTCTCTCCTTCCCTTCTCCTCTAAATATAATAAATAAAATCTTTTAAAAAAGGGGGGATGGTAAGCTTTGTGGTTCTGGCATTCTGTCTCTCAGTATGATTCAGGTCTCTGGAAATGTTAAGGAATCCTTTCGCCCAGGTACAATCTGTCACTATCCGTGACCCACTCTCCCATTTTACTAGTTCCAGGGGTCCCTCTACTTACCCAGATCTAACGTGAAGCACAAGGTGGAAGGGGACAGGGTCCCCTGCTGGGAGGTCTGGTGCAGTTCAGTAAAACCTTGGTCAGTGGGGATGAGAGCTGGCTCCTAGGCCCTAGGTACAGAAGAAAGGAAAGTTAAGCCACAGTTCCCGCTTTGTTTTTTGAAAGAAGTTATGTCCCAATTATTTGTTAATGCTATCCATTCACTCCTAATAACAACAAACTCTCCCAAGACACAACTACTGTTATCACAGTGGTTACATTAAAATGGTAATTATATAATAAAAAGATTATGTGTGTGTGTGTGTATCCTTCTTAAAGGTGAACTATGAGAGAGCGATAGATTCAAATTTTGGACTTAACAATTCCCATACTTAGCAATTCATGGCTACAAAAGTTGGCGTGTGAGAAACTGTTGTGAATCATGTATCAGTACTATAAGAAATCATCTCAAAGGCACTTTCCTTGAGAAGAATAACAAAAACATCTCAAAAAATGATATTCATAATGTTCAAGATAAAAGTTGATAGTTATCAAGTAAAAAGTAGGACTAATTTATCTTTAGTCCTTTACAAATAATACAATTACTGCTTCCCATTCACAGAATACTTACTCAAAAGGCCATTTGAAAATGAATTAAATTATATGCACTCAGTTTGTCCTTACTTCATTTCCATTTTCCTCTATTTACCAACGCTCTGACCCTTGTTCTAAAGTGACATCTTATTCCTGGGGACCAGGAATCCTCTGGAAGGCATGCAACATTTTGAATGGGTGTTTGTGTTTTTTTCCTGGTGATAAAGTCCCTAGTTTGGGCCAGATTTTAAGAAAGACCTGTCCCCTTCCCAAAGCTCCCTAGAATTCAAGGGTGAAGTCAGGGAGATGATGTTGGTGGTGCTGGTATCCATAATGAAAGATTTTATGAAGTTGCCCTCTTGAACTATCCTTGAAAAGAAGAATTGGAAGATTTCACGAAATTGGATTTATTCTCCGAAAGGATGGACTTAGATAAAACACAGTTTGGAAAGCACCAGAGGATTCAATTTATCCATGCTGACATTTTCTTCTTTAGTGCAAGATTTCACTACTTTGGAACCAAAGGAAAGGAACCATCACCTCATTTTTCTTGTTGATTTTGACTGATTAACTCAATGGTAATGCAAATGGTAGGGTAAATGGACATATCTTCTCATTTAGCTATTTCCTAGAAAACCTTTTACTTTGGAATTACTAAAATGCAGACCACCGATGATAGTAAAAAATTACAAAATGATCAAGGTACCAAAGCACACACTGGACATTTAGAATGAAAAGAAAACTCAACTGTGTCTGCTTTTAAATTGAATAGGCAGTGCAAGCCTTGCAAACCAGCCCACTGCTGCTGCTGTTGTTTTAATTGGAAAATTCCTCCATTTGCCATTCTTCTGCATTTCTTAGCAAAGTGCCTCATACAGGGAAAGTGCTCAAATACTGGTTAGATTGAGTCAATTCTTTTGGTATCGCTCATAAATTAATGAGGAACGTGTAACTCTGTATAGTTTCAGAGTAGTTAAAGAGAGAAAAAAAAAGAAATCCTACGTAACAGAATTGGGGCTTCAGGTGTTACCTAAGACTAGAATGCTTTCCAGCAGTGCAATTAAGATATCAGCCATAGCAACCTTACCTAGGAATTCTTCACCCTAAGTTTCTTTCAAATGCAAATTAGCTTGACTTTCTCTTTCCAGCCTTCTGACCCCTGCCTGAAAGTCTACTGCCACAAATACTACAGTAATTAGGATTACCTAGCAAGAATTTATTTCAAACTCCATTTCAGGAAAGAAGGGGAAGGGTCGAGTCAAGGAACATCTATAAAGGACCCATGGACAGGGACTAGGAGGTGGGGTGGGGGGAGGACTGAGTGTTGGGAAGGGAGGGCAGGGCAGGGGAGAGCAATGGGGGGAAAATGGGGGCAACTGTAATTGAACAACAATAAAAAAAGGACAAAGAGGCTTATATAGTTGACTCTTGAATTATGCAGGGGTGAGGAGCACCAACCCACATGCAATCAAAAGTGAAAGTATAACTTTTGACTCCCCCAATCTTAACTAGGAATAGCCCACTACTGACTGAAGTCTTACCAAACATAAACAGTGGAGTAACACATTTTATGTTATATGTATTATATACTGTATTCTCACAATAAAGTAATCCAGAAGAAAAAAAACCTTATTAAGAAAATCATAAAGAAGAGAAAATATACTTGCACTATTGTAGTATTTATTGAAAAACAAAAACCAACCCCCCATATAAGTAGATCTGTGCAATTCAAACGGGTGTTGTTCAAGGGTTAACTGTATTTCCTATCACACACTTCAAACTCCCCTCCATTTCCGAGTATACCTTGGATTATACATTTCTATCTAACGCAAATTGTTCCCAGTCTGCAGACAAGAAAAAGCTGAATTTCAGTCCCCCGCGCCAAATTGCCATTTTAGTTGTTATACAACTTCCCATTTATGTTTTAAAATTCTAGACTCCAGACTGATAACACAGTAGGTACCACAGTTGAGCAGAAGACTCTTTCTCGCCTTCCTCACCGCCCATCCACCCTTTCCACAGCTCTAGGCTCTTGAAGTTTCCCACCCTGGGCTTGACTCCAGAGAACGCCGGTCGCGCACCCTGGGCTGGGCCTGGCCGGGAGGGCGCACTCATTGGGGTCAGTAAATTGATTTCCCGCTCACCTCTTTCCTAAACATAGGCTAGGAGCTTCCGAAGCCCAGAATGTCAGAACCGCCTGTGGGGTAAGGGGTTAGGAGGGAGAAGAGTGTCGGGCGGGAAGCTGCCACAACCAGGTTTTAGGGCAGGCAGGCTCTTAGCAACCCTTTGGTTACCGGAGGTGCCGGAAACCCGAGGTTCACACTTTGCCCGGACGCTGTGCCGGGCCCCCCAGCTGGCAAAAGCGGGCAGACCCACCTTGGCCACAACTGGAGGCAGCTCCTGGTCTCCGGGAGAGGGCGAAAGCAAATACTAAGTTTTTGTTTTGTTTTGTTTTTATAAGAAAATCGATCGGGGTACAGTCCAGAACTAAGAGGCGTGGTGATGGTGGGCACAGCAAGGCTAGGATGAGGGTGTTTGGAGAGCAACGTCAAGGCTCTGGAGAAGTTGGGAAAACAACGTTGTCAGCTGCAAAGGGCTGCGTTAGAACTAAAGGGATGCAAACGTCTAGTAAAGATGCAAAAGACTGTAAAACCATCTAGACGCAAAGGTCTGGTAAATATATATATATATATAAAATATAAATAAAATATTTTTAAAAACCTATGCTGCAGCCACTGAAGGGAAGGGTATAGGGGAGTTTTGCAAAGGACGGCTCTTCTGCAGACTTATCTTTAGAGACGGAGCAGGTGTGCGCAAGTCAAGTTGGTTGACTATTATTTTTAGGAAAGAGGCCTTGCTCGCAGAGCCACCAGGACAGGCTACGACACCGGGAGCCCCCGCGGCGGTTGGCTAGCAGTCCCGGCTGTCAGAGCTCCGCATGCGACCGCTCCTCCCGGCCTGGTGCCTAGGCTACCCATCCACGCCCGGACCCCACAGTCGCCCGAGCGCACTCACCGGCCCGCGCTGCCCCGGGCTGCCCTGGGCGGAGCCGCCGCCCGCGCTGCGCTCCGGAGCCTCTGCCGCCTGGTCTCCACGCCGCGCGGCTGCCTCCCCGCGCAGCTCTTGGAGGAGGCGCTGCACCCCGCGCAAAGCTTGTAACCCAAGACCGCCCCGCCCCGCCCCGCCCCACCCTGCGACCCCTGCAACCCTGGGGGCTCTTCTCAGCTCGCAGAACTTCTCAGGTGAGCTTGCAAACGAATACCCGGCTCGTTCAGCTCCCACAAATTACGAAAATGACAGTCACCGCTCATGAAACTCAAGGTGGGGTTCCTGTAGCTTAGAGGTAGGAAGGAGGAGACAAATTTAGAGGTTCGAGGCTGATGAAAGCTCAATAAACAAGCGATAGTATTCAAGTAGAAAACATTGCCTATCGTTACTTAAAAAATGAAACACCCTAACATTTATTTTCATATATAGTCATTATGGAGACCGAGATTGGCACAGGAACATTAAAATGCTGAATGACAATGTGCGATTAGAAGAAACTTGGACGAGCTGCTTTCCGTTAACACTTGGAAATATTGTGCAACACAACGAGTGACATATTCTTTGACAGGTTTTCGAGTTAGAATTTACAAAACTACTTTTTTTTTTTAAGTAAAGCAACAGAACACGCTATTTAGGAGAAAGGACTATAAACGGAGGAAAAACGGAGAATGTAAAGAAGAAAGGGAAGGAACAAGGGGAGGGGGAGGAGCCTGTTTTAGTTCTAACAACTAGGATGCAAGAAAACTCCGAGGTCAGAGTGCCTGAATTCAATAAAGCGAGGGGTAAAAATGATTTCAACGTATAAACTCTCCGCTGTTACTATGACTTAGCAAGGATTACAGTTGGTTTAGGGTCATCTTTTTTCCTGCTTTGTGCATTTCTGCGCTTACACACTGCAGTGAAACTCGTGATGAGCCAGCTCTTTGGCAGCTTGTCTTATAGCTGAAAAGCGAGGCTGGAGACACCTGGGGCCTCGGACGGTGAGACCCCACCCCCCGAGCAGAGGCCACACGTCACCCCTAGCTCGCTGGCGCTTTTACCGCACTGGGAGAAGAGCTGGAAATTTCCTCTCTGCTCCACACGGAGGCACTCTCTTCAATGGTGTGGAGGCACCACACCATTCTGAGAGTCCTGGGCTGAGGAATTACTGATATTTGAGCATATGTGTAAAACCAGTTTTACATTTCTTCAGGCTTTCAACATCTCTGAATAAATTTTAACAGAATGGGATAATAAGCAGGAATTGGGTTCCTGTGACATGGTATCGTTCCTGTGACACGGTATCTGGTATCGTTCCTTTGAAACTTGGCCTTAGCTATCTGATGAAATTATCTTGCCATAAACGTGTTCTACAGCCCAGTACTTATAATATGATGTATTCAGTACATGCAAATCGTCTGGGGATCTTGTTGAAAATGTAGATTCTGATCCATAAGTTCTGGTGCATTTATAACACGACCCTAGATGGTGCTGATGGGCTGTTGGAGGACTCAACTTCAGCAACACCATGGAGACGTGGACCACGTACAACGTTTGGAAGCGGCACTCAGGTACCTAATGTAACAACGATTGTAATAGCAATGCTGATTAACACTTGTTCAGTGTTCACAGGTGCTAGGCACTGTTCTAAGCCCTTTACAACTGTAAGATCATATCACAACTTTGTGAGTTAGATACTATTATTTCCATTTTAGAGATGAATTTACTTTCAGGGTTTTTTAAAATTAAATTTAATTTTTTAAACTTTAACTATTTTTCAAGTACAGTTTTCTGTCTTTTACTCCCATCCCAGTCCACCCCCCCAACACAGTGCTCCCAATCTCCCTCCCATTTCCACCCCCCTTAGTTTTTGTCCATGTGTCCTTTATGCTTGTTCTTATAATCCCTCCTCTTTTCCCCCTGAAATTCCCTCCCCTCTCCCCTCTGGTTACAGTCAGCCTGTTTTCTATTTCAATGTCTTTGGTTATATTTTGCTTGCTTGTTTGTTTTGTTGTTTAGGTTCCTGTTAAAGGTGAGATCACAATGTATTTGTCTTTCACCGCCTGGCTTATTTCACACAGCATAATGCTTTCCAGTTCCATCCCTGCTGTTGCAAAGGGTAGGAGCTCCTTTCTTTCTTTCTGCTGCATAGAATTCCATTGTGTATATGTACCTTAGTTTTTTGATCCATTCATTTACTGATGGGCACCTAGGTTGTTTCCAACACTTGTCTAATGTAAATTGTGCTGCTATGAATATTGGGGTGCATAGGTTATTTTGGATTGGTGTTTCAGGGTTCTTAGGGTATAGTCCTAGCAGTGGGATTGCTGGGTCAAAAGGCAAATCCATTTTTAGTTTTCTGAGAAAATTTCATTCTGTTTTCCACAGTGGTTGTACCAGTCTGCAATCCCACCAAGAGTGCACTAGGGTTCCCTTTTCTCCATATCCTCCCCAACACTTGTTGTTTGTTGCTTCGTTTATGATGGCCATTCTGACTGGTGTGATGTGGTATCTCATTGTGATTTTAATTTGCATTTTTCTGATGGCTAGCGATATTGAGAATCTTTTCATGTGTCTCTGAATCCTCTGTATGTCCTCCTTGGAGAAGTTAGCCCTCTCTGCTTCTTACATCATTGGTGGTTTTATGTAATTTTTGAATTTGTAGAATGTTAACATGATCCCCAAAGTGAAAGCCATACATATGGCTTAGTCCGAGAAGTGTCTTTCCCCTTTTGTTCATCTATTCTACCCAGTCCCCTGTGAGTAACCCACTTCATGACATTCTGGTTTGTTCTTTCCATGTTTCTCTTTGTAAGGCTAAGCAAATATATGCTTGTGCTCTTGCTTCTCCCTTTTTCTCACACCAGTGATGGCTGTGTATGCACTTTATATTTCGATCTTTTCACTTCCTGGTACCTGATAGAAATCATTGCATGTCACCTTGCGAAGATTGTCCTCTTTCTTTTTGCAGTCACATAGTCCTCCACTGTGTGGATGTACTGTGTGTAGTATTCAAACATTTGCCTATGTTTGGACATTTATGTAGTTCTCAATATTTTACAGTTACAAATGATTTTGTAATGAATAAACTTGTACATATATATTTTCATATTTTTGGAGGTGTAAGTTTAGGATAAATTCCTAGAAGTGGAATTGCTGTTCACTGGGTCAAAAAGGTAAATGCACTTGTGGTTTTCTTAACTGTTATTATTGTCCTCTCCTTAAAGTTTGTCATTTTGCATTCCTATCCACAATGCATGAGAACTGTGTTCCACAACCCTTTTAAGCTTGTAGTGTCAAGCTTTTGAATTTTGCCAAGTTGATGGGGAGAAATGGTATCTCAGTGAGGTTTGACTAGCATTTTTATTGTAATAATGAAGTCAAAGATCTTTTCATATGTTTAAGGGTCATTTTTATATCTGTTTTCCTGAATTATCTACTCACGTCTTTTGCTCATTTACTAAATAGATTTTTGGCCTTTTCCCCGCCCCCTTCAATTTTAAAAAGAACTTTGTAGACTGAGAATATTAGTTTTTATACATGATACATGTGACAAGTACAGTTTCTCAAGTTCTCAATTTTATTTTGACTCAAAAGCATTATTTATGTTGATAGAAAGATGTGTGATTATTTTTTAAAAGTTTAAAAATATTTTATTTATTTATTTTTAGAGAGGGGGAGGGAGGAGAAAGAGAGAGAGAAAAACATTGACCTGTGAGAGAAACACTGATCAGCTGGGGACCAATCAGCAACCCAGGCATGTTGCCCTGACAAGGAATCAAACCAACAGCCTTTTAGTTGGTGTGACAATGCCCAACCCACTGAACCACACCTGTCAGGGCAAGACCTGTGGTCATTTTAAAAGATATATCTATATCTATATTTATATCTATATTTATAGATATATATTTAATTTTCATAATAGTTCTATGATAGATATTATGTCTCTCATACTGGAGATGAATAAGCAGACTCATCTAAGGACATAAGGCCAATGAGTAGTATGATACAAAGTTTTTGGAAGTACTTATGCATTCAGTTATTATTTTAACAACTGTCAAGTTGATGGGGGAATTCAAGA
>PVKM010021258.1:0-22722 GCA_004027735.1 Carollia perspicillata
GACGTGGGCTGGGTGGCGGGAGAGCTTAGACCCAGTGGGGAGGGCGATGTGGAGCCCAAGTGGATGGTTAAGCAAGGTAATGCAAGATGACAGCCGCGGGTTCAGGAAGATGTAACTGACGCTGCCATCCTGGGATATTGGAAAGTTGGAGGACGGAATTCTAGCTAGGAAGGTAATGAAGGAAGTCTTCCAGGCATGAAGTGGTGAAGGTAGCGGAGGCTGGTGAGGGGGCTGGAAAATAATCAGAAGACGAAGCCCAGAGAGGCTGCAGTGAAGGGGTCCCCAGGGTTTGGTGTAAGGGCTGAAGGAGAGAGGGTGTCAAGTGGAACTTACACGTTCGTTACCGGCTGAAGAGCCTGGGAGAATGATGGTGAACTGCGTAGTGTAGAACTGAGTCCAGGGGCGTGGGTGGAGCGGGGAGAGACAGAGACCTGGGAGGAGGGATAGCAGGCCGAATGTAAGAAGGCGTGGGGAAAGGGAAACAATTGGGGACACAGGCCTTTCTTCTTGAAGAGCAGTTTCCTTTGAACTTCTCATGGGAAAAGAAGTTTCCATAAAAGAAATTTCCCAAATGTTTCCCCTCCTTTAGCCTATCTCCAATGTGCTTGTTTTGTGAGTGGCATGGAGCTGGGGTGAGGGGGTGGGTTTGGGAGGACTGACAACTCAGGCCTGGGTCCCTGCTGTGCCTTAAGCCCTGGGCAAGTCACTTAATGTCTGGACAGGAAATAATGAGACCCACCTGACAGCATAGTGGGGCATTAGATGAGAGCATGCAAAGTGCTCACCTGAATGCTGTACATGCCTAAGGTTGATGAACATTGGATTGCAAAACCGATTTTAATATACCATACCATGCAAGTCCCTGAACCACCAAAAACGGCTCAGGACTACGGCAGACTGTTGAAAACGGGCAGAGTTGGAGGAAAGGCTCTTGGATGGGATGAGCAGGAGTGTCTGGGGCAGCAACTTTGTCGGAGCGTGCCCCTGGGTTTCTCAAAGAGTAACTGCCAGCCTCCTGCCTCGGTCTCTCATGGAAATGACAATGTTCTGGCCCTTTGCAGACCTGGAGAGCCAAGCTCAGGGGCAGGGCTTGGAGCCGTTTTCAGTAAGCTCCATACATGAATTAAAGTAAACTGAAGTCCGAGAATCATATTTTATCTGCTCACCTGAATCTCCTCAGCCAGATCTCCAGCCTACGTGATCACCACAGGGGTGACGGGGATCTCACTCCCACACTGGCCAGCCCACCCATCTCTTCAGAATGAGTTTCCTGTTAATAAGGTCCCTCCCAGCCTCATGACTCTCTCAGAGAAGTGAGGCACGGGAGGGAAGAAGAGGAAAGTGGAATCTGGAAGCAGGGACAAGAGAGAGACTGAGGAAGCAGGAGAAGACCGGAGGGGGGGCCGGGCAGAGGGCGGTGTGCCACTGGGGTGAGGAGAAGGGAGCAGCCACAGCAGGGCCCCCAGCAGTGCTGGGTTATTAAAGGGCAGGAGAATGGGCTTCTATCTCTGCAGAGCAGGGCAGGAGTCATCGGCAGACGTTATTAAAATCCTTTCCTCATCAGGGAGAGACACTTATCGCTCTTCATCGGCAAAGCTCTCTCTTCTTTTTTTTTTTGAATAAGGAAAATCAACTTAACACGTGGGGACTGTCCTTTCACTCCTCCTGTAAAACAGTCCAAGGCTGCCTCCTGATGGCCCCCAAACTAGTGTGGGGCTCACAGAGCACCCCCAGAATGGCAGGAGTGTACCTAGAGGTCTTGGTACTGTACTCCCAAGGGGTCCCGTGGGCAGCAGCAACAGCAGCCCCTGGGCGCTCTGGGCACCAGTGATGACTCACTGCTGCAGAGAGGCCCTGGCTCCCCAAACAGGAGCTCGTCTGGAAGGGGCACTGCAGCATGGCTGCAGGGGACAGGGCCTGATCTGAGGCGCAGCCTCCTCGCTGGTCTCCCTGCACTGGCTCTCATCCCCTTCCTTCTGTCCTCTCCTGGGCATGTCACTCCCTTGCTGACAAGAGCTCAGAAATTGCCCGCTGTGGCAGGAATCCATCCACACAGCTTAGCCCATGCCCTTAGCTCAAGGCTCTTCCCAGAATTTCTGGCCCCAAAAGACCCTCCAGCCCTCTACCACCTGGTCCTGCCAGGCTGCAGGCAAGTAGCGATCCTCACTACTATTCCCCAAACCCACGCTGCTCTTGCACGCCTCCCTGCTTTTGCTCAATGCAGCTGCTCTGCCTGTGATGCCTTTCTCCCTCTTCTCTGCCAGGTGATCTGCTTAATGGCCCAGCTTCGATGTCCCTTCCTCTGGGAAGCCCTCCCTGACCTCTCCAAGCAGAACTAATTATTTCCTCTTGCAGACTCCCTTAGCAGGCATGCTACTGTTTTAACAATTACTGCATTATATTCTAGTTGATAATAACACCTTGTTTTTATCTGTCTCTCCTCATTACAGGGAGTTCTCGCAGGAAGGAGGTGGGGCTCTATCTTGCTTCTCTGTGTCCTCCACAGAACTGGGTAAAGTTCTTAATAAAAATACCAATTAGCATGTACTGATGGCTCCCCCAGCACTCCAAAGATCCTTCCTATGAATTATTTCATGTAATCCGCCAAGTGATTAAGCCATTTCACAAATGAGGAAACTGAGGCTTGAGGATGAGAAGTGACCTTTCTAAGGACACATAGCTGGTTTATGGCAAAGCAGGAATTAGCAGCCAGGACTGTTTGAGCTTCATAAAGGTTTGTTAACCACACCCACCCTGCCACTGGTGCCAGAGTCCCTTAGGGAGACTGGCAGAGGGACCTGTGCTGCTGTCTAGGTCCCGAGCCCGGTCCCACTGATCCATCTCCTTCCCCAACTCTGTGAGCTTGAGCTTTCTCTGCCTCCAGGGCATCATACCACTTTCTCTGAAGTCCTCTGTCCACTTTCTCCCCAACAAGGTAAGGCCCTAGAAAAAGGTCACTGCCACCTTTCCAGAACTAGCCTCCATCACTTAACCACTGTCCCTCTCCCCTGTCCAGCAACCCCTTCAGCCATCCCAACCCCACCCCAGCCCCTCCCAATCCCCTCCTCAATCTCTGCTCTGCATTCAGCGTTTCAGCCTCTATTGTCTCCGGCACCCCAGTCCCCAGTGCTTTTCTGGCCTCCAGCCAGGCCCTGGAAAATCTGCACAGCACAGTGTCCAGCTTCAGGTAACCCAGTAGGGGAACGGAGCCTGGGCAGTTGTCACAGCGTCCTTCTTCACTGGGGCATTGGGGAGTAGCTCCTCCCCTCTTACGCCCCAGTTTTCAAGACCAACTCCAATTTCACAACTTTGTAAATTTTCTGAGAATAGCAGCTGAGTTTTTTCATCTCTACAGGTTCCACAGTCCTGAGTCCAGAACTGTGCCCTAGGTAATGCCCAGTAAATGGTGAGTGAATGACTTCATGGAAAATACTAAGAACGGTCCATGAATACGTTCTACAATACATCACTCTCCATCTTGATATATCCTCTCCCTGCAGACCTGACCGGTCCATCGTTCTTGTGTCCACCTGCTGGAGCTGCAACCCCACAGCTGCTCCAGAGCAGGCCGACAGCCCCGATGCCCTCCCTCCGTGCGCTTCTGGGCTCGAGCATCCTGAATGGACCCTGCTTTAAAAGACCAACAGAATTCATCTCATTTCTGTATTCACTTAACAAAATGTAACTGAAAATCAACCATATGCTAAGAGAGGAAATGTGGTTCAGGGCCACCCACCCAGTGGGGTGCTGTCCCTGGTGGGGCAGATCACATTGTTTTGCTCCCTGTTGGTTCCCTAATGCTTAGAGCAATGTATGGTGCATAGTAGGCACTCAGTAAGTATTTGTTGGGTAAAGAAATAGATGAATGGCCATTGTGCTTGTTGTACTTTCTATTAACTCCAGACATGTTTATGTACTATTACTATCCTTCAACTGCATTTACTCCTGGGACCTCTCTCCACCTTCCCCTTCAGCCACCACTCAATTATTCCTCATCCTCCTCTCGGCCCATGGCCCCAGGCCTGTAACACCCCTCTGAGCGCCGAAGCTCCCACTCCTTTATTTCCATTAGCACACTCCTTACCTGCCCCCTCTTCCTCCCCGTCTTCAGTCTCTCTCCTCCTCCCAATTCCCTTAGTCCCCTTAGCCGTTGCCTTTGCTCATCTCCCTCCAAATCCTGCACCATCGTGAGCCACGTTAACAAAGAAGTTGGTCATCTCTTGGTGACCCCTGTCTTCTGACCCACCCCCTTCCCAGTCTTTGGCTCTGAATGTCCCTACTCCTAATTTCTTTCTCTCTGCAAAGGGAGATTGCCCAAGAGCCCTGCAGATCAGCATCGTTATAAATACACGCTGACTTTCTTTAGCTGTTTGGCAACTCTTTAAAAAATGTGCGTTTAAACAATTTTCTGAAGGGGAAAAAATCTCTTCACCTGCTTACACCAACTGTTTACATAATTCAGTGACCTTTTATGAACCCCATCGTTATATAAACATCATTTTTCAGGGTAGAAATCAACTTATCCATCCTATTTCATACTCTACCTTGTTCACCTAACATTTTTTTTCTGTGTGCACTTTCTCATGTATTGACAGAAAACTCATATTTATCATTTGAAATGGTTATATAATATTCTATCACATTAATGTTCCATAGTGTGCTAAACCATTCCTCAATTGTGGAGCATTTGGGTGGTTTCCAGGGTTTTCCTATTATGAACAGGGCAGCAATAAACATCTTTTTGCAAATAGCTTGTATTTCCTTTTCAGTTATTTTCATTGTATTCCCAGAAGGAGGATTATTGGGTCAAAGGCTAGAAACTATTTTATGGTTTTTCTTGCAAGGTGTCAGACTGTTCTACAGAAAACCTGTACTAATTTGTAGTTCTCCAGTCTTTGTATTCGTGTTTTGTAGTCTCCCAGTGAATTCCTCCAGCAGCTGTTCCAAATCTTCTGGGTCTTCCTGGGGCACCCAGCCACCCTTACCCTCCAGAGGTGATTTTACTGAGAAAGTCACAGGCGCGTGTCCCTGATTTCTTCAGTTCTCTTCCATGTCAACATGTCCATTTTCACCCTGGCTCCCCTCCTAAGCTGATCTCTGATGAAGAGGTGTCCAATTTCCTTTCCAGACAAAACTCTCTGCCTACGTATTTGACCTCATTCTTCCTGGCTCTTCAAAACCATGTTGCATTAATTATTCTGCTCTTTTCACATCATCCATCTCTCCCTTTTCTCCTGCTCTTTTCTCACAGCCTGCAAATATCCTCAAGTCTCTCTCTTCCTAAAAGCAATAAACAATTTTTCCTTCTACCCCTGAATTACTCTCTTTTTCCATCACCATCCATCTTCCTGAAAGAATAGTCTAAATGTCATCTTCTCGTTGTCCCATTGCTTTTCAGTCTTTTGCTTTCATTAACGACCAAATTTCAACTAAAGCAACCATCTCAAGACCACTGATAATTTTCTTAATCACCCAAACAAATGACCCTACCTCCTTGTTGGCTACTGTATCCTCATTGAAATGTTCTCCTGTCTGGGATTCCATAGCAGTGCAATTCCCTTAGGGGCCCTATCCTACCAACGTTGTAGCCCTAGAAGAATCTGTTCTTGGACTTCGTAGTGAACTTTAAATTATCTCTACCTTCCATTGTATAACAGACAGGAGAGTTGGGTGGAACTGATCCCAACTCCAGCTCTGGTGATAAGCTATGACTGACCTGAGCCTATTAGTATAAACCCATCCTTCCTATCACAGAAAAGCAGACCAGAGCAATTAACATGTGAAATTTACATGTGACCTAGGTGATTCAATTAGGGTGAAGCTCAAGACTTTGCATAGATGAGGGAAGCAAGTTCTCTGTCTCCTCTCAGGTGTAAATGATAAAAAATATAAAACTCATTGCTGTTGGCCACCATCTTACAACCTTGAAGGAATCTAGTATGAAGATAATGTCAAAACACAGAATAGAACAGAGCTTAGAGAACTGAAGCATAATGGATCCGGATCCCTGACGGAACCATGCCTGAATCCCATGCCACTGTATTTTTCAGTTGCATGAACCAATACATTTCTTGGATTATTTAACTAATAGTGTAGGTCTTTCTGTTTTGTAATTAAAACATACAACCATTATAGCCTCGTTCACTGTTTTCCCTTTATATCTCATTGCTTTCACCCATTCCAGTAGCTTCCATGATCACATCTATGTAGATGACTCCTCTATACCCCTAGCTAACACCTGTCTCCTCACCTCCATCTCCGGCAATGTTAGTTCTTTGTTGAGTGGCTACATGTGGTCTGTGAAGTTCTCATCTTAGCATTTAACACCAAAATTTTCACCACCACCAAATCAACCTTGCTTCCCTACTTCTCCATATGGGACTATTCAGTTGCTCCAGTTTGAAACTTTAGAGTCACCACACACTCCTCTCCTTCACATCCTACAGCCAATCAGCCATGATGACTTCACGCTTTTGCCTCTGGCTGCATTCTGACCTTCATTACTTCGCTCTCAAACCGATCACCTCCCCAGTTGGTCTTCCTGCCTCCTCGATAGCTCAGCTGTCGCCTGCTCCCCCCACACAACACCTCTATCGGAAACATCTTCCTAAAACCCCAAAGCAATCGAACACTTTAAGGATTTCTCAATATGTTTCAGATTTAACCCCAATTTTTAATCCTAAATCTATGTCCTCTACTCCAGGGTCTTTTTATTATCTTTCTAGTCTTATAATCCCATTACTCTCTCATTGGTGCCCAAGCTACAGCCAAACTGGGCTATTTACTACTTCTCTACCTTGCTGCCAATGAGTTAAATTCCTCCTGGACCACCTCCCTTCATATTTTGTCTATCGAAATCCTGTGTATTACTTAAGACCCATCTCAAAAAAAATCTCAATAACATATACTCTGACTCTAGTTTCCCTGAATAGATAAGTACTTCCTTTTCTGAACCTGTGCAATGTGTCACTCGCCAGAATAAAAAGGCTGACTTTCATTTTTTGCAGCTCCTAAGTACAGAACACAGGACCTTGAAAATAGTAGGTACTCAATACATACTCATTAAATTAGTCTGACTCAAGGGCAACTTTATGGAGGCAAGACGATACAAGAACTTGCCTGGAAGTCTTATTTTTATACCTAACTATTCAGTAAAACCTATTTTTTCTTTCTTATATTTCAGCTAGGGATTTATCAAGTTGACAAATATCTATTTAGTGATAGCTATGTGCAAGTTAACACTGGAATTTGAGAGAAGTTAGTTTTGAAATCTTGTGCCCTGGGATGACGCAGGGTTGTGGTTCTCAGAATGTGGTCCATACGGATGTTCCTGGAAGCTGAGGGCTGATCTTCCTTCCTACAGTATTAATATTGAGGGCAGAGTTTGAGCTGCACAGCTATTAAGGATAGTGGGAAAAAGCAATGGACTAAGAGTCCATAGATCCAAGTTCTGCACCTGGGTATCTTTCACTAACTAGCCGTGTGACCTTGAGAAAAATCTTTTAACCTATCTGGGACTCCATTGCTTCTTTATGTGTGAAACAGTATGGTTAGGCTTCAGTGTTTCTCCAAGTGCAGCCCTCAGATCACTTGCATCAGATTCACCCAAGTGATTTTAAAAAATGCAAGTTCCCTGGACTCAAACCAGGGCTATTGAAAAATGAATCTTGGGGGGTAGGGCCTAGGGGTCTGCATTTGAGCAAGCTCCCCAGGTGGCTTTTATTCCCACTCAAGTTGGAACCTCTAGAATTTTAAATTACCAGATTCCTACAATGTGGGCGCTCCTGGATTAAGCAACGATTTGCGTTATTTTGCAGTGATAAGCAGAACGGATGAGTGAGTAATCAGTCCAGAGGTTACTTTCCCCAGCAAAGTGTCTTTGGAGAGAAAGGTTAGAGCACCCCTCCTCCATGGCCAGGGGCTCCCCTGCAGCAGCCCTCTGCCTGCCTGCTCACCTCCTTTCTCCTCCCTCCCTCCCTTTCCTTGGTCCTTTTCCCTTTTTTCATTCTTCTCTTCCCTTTCCTCCCCTTTTTTCCTTTCCCGTCTCTATTTTTCCTCCCTCCCTCCCTTCTTTTATTTCTTCCCTGTTTTCTTTTTTCCCCCCAAAAAATCCCATGGGCACCTGGGTAAATACATCATTAGCAGTGCATTCATTTGCACTTACCTAATATGCTTCTTTAAAGACAAGTCTCTCTGGCTCCCTCCATCAGATGTGAGCATTTCCTGTTCAGAACTCTCACAGCACTTTGGGCCTCCCTGGTGCCATTAATCATACTTTGCCATGTAATATTTCTAGGTCTACTCTATTGCATGCCCCTGAGGAAGAAAGACTATTTTATTTATTTTTATTCCCCCCTTCTACAGTGCCTAACATGGTACGTTGTTTATATTAATAGTATTTTACATTTATGTGTATATACTGGTTTAATGAGTGTTTTCACAGACATTTATTAATAGCAGACACTAAATAAGTATATGCTGAGTAAATCAATGAACGAATTCCCCTATTTTCTTTATCCTATTCTTGAGCTTGTCTTATCTCCTCTTCCAGAGGCAGGATTGTACAGTGGCAAGTTCCACTGACCATGGAGTCAGAGGCTTAGGTTTGAAATCTCGTTCGGCCTATTAATAGCTGGGTAGCCTTGGACAAGTTGTTTAACCTCTCGGAACCATGACTTTATCTATAAAGCACACATACTAGTACCCCGTTTTCAGGGTTGGTGATGATTAACTGCAATTACTTGTGAAAACAGCTGGCACATAGCAGATAACTTTAAAATACTAGCTAAATGAAATTCTTTCCTCCGCCCAGCCCTTCACCTTCATTAGAATGTCCCTTAGGACAAACACTGGCTTTTCAAATTCTTTCTCTCCAGTTTTGTATGCTGTGTCTTGGTGCATTTCCACAAAGACGTGCAGAATACATTTTGTGGCCTCTTAAAAATAGTCAATGTCATAAGGTGAAACACATATGGAGAATGCTCAGGCTGAAATGAACAGACTGTATGTGTCGGGATTCTTTGTTGGGAGGCCCACAAACCCAATTCGAACAAGCTCAAGGGAAAACACGTATTGACTCCCACAGTTGGGAAGTTCTAGAGTGGGTCTGGCTTTAAGCACAGCTGCATCCAGAGGTTAAAGCTCTGCAGTCAGGATGCTATCTCCTCTACTCCAGCTCTGGGCCCTGCCTCTACGGCTTTGTTCTCAGGCAGGATCTCTCCATTTGGTGGGAAGGGTGAATGTTGGCTTGCAAACCAAAAAGGAGAGAGGCTCTTTCTATCTTTGTGTCCGCATGCAAATCTCCCAGCAAGATTCGCGTGGACTTTGCTTGGGTCTTGTGCCCACCTCTGGACAAGTCAGTGAGTCCAAAGGATGTGGCCACATGCCCATCCCTGTGGCCTGTAGAGAAGGACACAGGGGTTGACAGCCCCTCAGACCACAGAAATGAAGGAGAAGTGGCGTCTCCAAAGGAAAGGGTGTTGGCAGACAGAACCAACTTGTTCAGCGCACAACAGAAAATACACCATTTCCCATAAGATGCTTTATGCTTAAAACTGCTTACTTTGTATTATTTAAAGGGGCCAGCTTCATTTACTCATTAATTTATTCATTCAGTCTTATGAGGAAAACAAAACCACTTGGAGTGTCAAAAAAGCGTCAGGCCCAGCGCCAAGGGTTGGGGCAAAGCAGTGACTGTGGTGAGTACAGACTCGGGCTTCCTGTCCTGAAGCTTCCGGTCCAACAAGGACTCTGAAACCTCTTGCCACACGGACTGCTGCAGCTCCTGAATATTCCTCACCGAGTGTGCCCCTTGGCTCCCCGGAATGATTTCCATACGATTTCAGTTAGGGTGTACTAACTAGGAGGAGTGTCACCTTATCTGATTATCACCCATTTAGCACAGTTTGCCTGTTGGCTGGACTTGCTTCTCTGGCAGAGACCAGAGACTCAGAGATGGTGAATGAGTAAGCAGGCGAGGCCAGCTGCCCTCTGAAGCTTGCACTGGGTTCTGGAGGATGGCACAAGGGGAAGATTGGGGTGAATTTTTGTTTTTTTGTTTGAGTGCTGGTACTTTTAAAATGTTTTAAATTGTGGTGACATACCAGAAGCATTACATTTACCATTTCGGCCACACATAAGTATTTTAGTTCAGTGGTGTTCAGTGCGTCCACATTGTATAACCAATCTCCAGAACCTTTTCATCTTGCAAAACTGAAACTCTGTTCCCATCAGACAACTCTCCCTTCTCCCCTTCCCTAGCCCAAGGCAACCACAATTCCGATTTCTGTCTCTGAATTTCACTACTTCAGGTGCCTCATATAAGTGGAATATACAATATTTGTCCTTTTGTGCTGGCTTTTTTTGCTTAGCAGAATGTCCTCATGGTTCATCCATGTCGTAACATGAGTCAAAATGTCCCCTTTTAAGGCTTATAAATATTCCATTGTATGTATACGCCACACTACGTTCATCCATTTATCCATCGATGGACACTTGAGTTGCTTCCACATTTTGGCTGTTGGGAATAATGCTGCTACAGACATGGCAGGGAAGATCAGTTCTGATGGCAGGAACCTGAGGGGTCTGGAGCTTAGTAGAATTCACATAAAGTAGGACATAGGTAGAACCCTGAACAAACCCCTCATTCCGAAGGAGAAACATAAGGGCCCAGGGTGCCCTCTTCTTGGGTAGGCTAAGGTTGGAGGATGGGAGGGTATCCTGGGCCTGAGGAAATGAGTCCATGTTTCAAGGAGAGGGTCTAGGAAGAAGGGAAATGCTGAACTGTATCTTCCTCACAACTTGTCCAGCCCTGACTCTGATTTCACACTTTGTTGACCAATCTTCGGAACTCTTGTCAGGTCATTAGAGGTGACTTCCAAACTATAGCATTGTACTAATTACTTTAGGAGAGATCTTTACTCAGTCCTCAAGATGCACCTGCCTCCTCTGCTGACCTGTCCATCAAAGCTCTCCCAGCAGCTGCCGGCCACCGCTGCAGAGTTCTGTCTACCTTCTATGCTGTTATCCAGCCTTAAAATTTCACTTTTCTTTGCCAGAATTGCCTGGGTCAGAGTTGGTAATTTATCTGTTTATCTGTTGTCCACACCAGATTGTGGTTTGGAGTCAGCCTTACGCGGAGTGCCCAGCCCTGTTCCTGGCACCCAAGAGGTAAACTTACGTTCAATGGGTCTTTGTTTGCAGGTGGAAAGGGGGAGTTACACTGATTAAACAGGGGGTACTCAGCAGTACCCAGCATCAGTAGCCTGTTAGCTAGAGGCTGAGCCAAATAGAAGTAGAGTGTCCAGGGGACTTTGAAATGGCTGCCGAAGACAAGGGAATTGCTTGTTGGAACTAGGTGACCCAGGAGCAGATTTCATGGTGCAGTAGATCAATACTGTTCCTTCTAAGGAAACAAACAGAATCAATGCCAGCCGCCCCAGGTCTCTGAGCAGATCTGAAAGCCACGGGACCCACAGATGGACCTTCCATGCTGATTTTGCAGACTGTAGCAATGTGTCCCCACTTGGGAGACTGGAAGGCACTTCATTGTACTCCATACCTGCAGTTGTACCTGGGCCACTGAAGGCCTCACGCACAAGCATATAACAGCAGAATAAGATGCAATTAAAGGGTTGAAAGAGTCCTGAGATATTGGGGCTGGCATTCCTGCTGCCATTCCCTAGTCCTCTACTCACAGCAGACGTTGCCCATTGACAGCCACACGCTTGCTTGCCAAGCAGAGACGCCGCCTCCAAGTGTTCTCAGCGGTATTTCAGGCAGCCACTGCCAAACCTTCATGGCTGGGACTTCAAGTGAAAGCTTTTGCCTCTCCTGAGCTAATCCAATATACCTTATTCCAGTAGGACTCCTTTCTATTGCTTTCTGGAGGGCTGCTCTGGAGGCTTTGTGAGCCTATTTCATTGTTGAATAGCTCGAATTGTTAACCCTCCAATTCAATTAAGACACCTTGTGCTTCTATGCAGAAAGGGCCCGGGGCTAAATATTAGGAAGGTACTTCCGTAGGCAGGTCAGAAATCTCTTCCTTGTCATTTCTTCCATTGGTCCTATACCTGCTTTATGGACAGTGCATAGAAAGGTCCTCCCTAGGTCCTGTGACAGCCCTTTCACTACCCAAAGATGGCTGTTGTGTCTCCCATACCCCCTCCCTCCCACCTTGGTCTTTCTTTTTCCCAGAGGGAATCTAAGTGTTTTCAGCTATTTCTTAATAGTATTTTGTTTGCAGACCCCTCCACTTTCCAGTTAGCCTCCTGTGGTCATGCCCTAGTTTGTCTACATTCCTCTTAATTTGCGTTGCCCAGTATGGACACAGTATTTCATTTGTGACCCCAACAGCTCAGATTACAAGCTAACACAGAGGGGCATTTAGGTGAGTCCGGGAGGTGAGAAAGAGTTCGCCAGGTTGACGAGGTGCATCAAGGTGTCTTTAGACAGGGAGAACCTCTGTGGAAGTGTGGCCATGACTTCTTGGGGTAGATCATGCAAATGCTTGTATGAAGCAAGTTCTATTATTTTTTATGACTTAACAGCTATTCTCAGAATAATAAAAGCTCAGAGTTCCAAAGATCCTTAAAAGGCACAAGCATCCATGTCATGATTGCGTTGCCACGCTCCAGCATTCCTTGCAAAAGACTGGAGGTCTTGAATATCTTCTCTAATGGGAAACTTGGTTTTTAAAAGCAGGCCATTCGATTCTTTTACTCCTCTATTCAAAAGTCTCTCCTTTTCAGTTGAAACCTGCCTCATTACAATGTTGGTCATTTTTCAGAGTTATTGAGTATTTAATTTGCTCAGCACTGTTCTAGGCATTGTATGTGCCAGTAGACATGAGTTCTCCATAGGAGAAATCGAGGTGGAGGGATGAGGACAAATTAACTCAGATTTTTCAGATTTTTGTTTCCAAGGAATCTACACTCCAGTGTAGGGGGGGGGGGCATGAAAAAAAACCCCAAAACAAATGTTATAATAGAGAATGGGCTAAATATTGTGGAATTACAGAGGAAAAGGTAGTTACTTCCAAAGAAGAAAACAGCGATGGCTTGTCCTTTGTCCAGACAACAGTCAAACTGATCTCTTTAAAAACCAAATCAGATCACATTACTCTCCTGCTCAAAGACCTCTAAGGCTTCCCAACACGATGAGAAATGAACGCCAGGTCCTTGCGGTACCACGTGGGATCCTACATGGCCTGGCACCTGGCCACCTCTCATTGACCCCATGAACTCTTGCACTTCCCACTGTTATCACACAGACCTCCTCGCTGTCCCACCAACCTGCCAGGTTCTTATCTTAGGGCTTTTACGCTGCGTGCAGTCCTCAGGCCTCGCTTCATTCAGTCTCTGCTCCAGTGTCGGAGAGAGCCCAAATCTACCCTCGACCTCAACTTGTCACTCGCTATCTTCTTACCCTGCCTTACTTAATAACATTTATTACTACCTGAAACTGTATTTATAAAACTAACTTTATAAAACTAACAGCCTCCCGTAGAATGAAAGCTCTGTGAAGGCATAGGTTTTATGTTTTGTTCCTGCTGTATCCCCAGTGCCAAGAATAGGGCCCCTGGCACAGAATAGATACAAAGCAAATATTGAACTTACTAAACGAATGAGTTAATCTTCTTGATAGCCTGTTGTAGAATTCCAGCAGATAGTAACATTTTGTGTCCTTGACTATGGTTGGTAGAAACAACTATTCAGTAGAAACAAGCTGAATTTCTTTGAAAATGAGCCCAAATGTTGTATTTCCTATTTTCGTGATTTCTCAAAGATTTTGACTGTAGGTCTGAGACCTGCAAATCCTTTCAGCTGTCTGGGAGGGTTTCCATCTCGGTCCCAGATGAATCACATGCACAGAGGATTCACATCCAGCGTAACGCTTACATTATCAAGTCAGCGTTGAAAACTAAAAGTGGCATATCACCAACATTTTCCTTGAATATCCTCAGCATGGCAACAAATGCTTAGCTGTGCACCCAGGGATGCTGTGCACCTTAGCTTGTTTGCATTAGGAGCCCCGCAGTATGAAAAATGGGGATTTCTGAATCCGAACCACACTTAGCTGCTTAGATGCTTCTCCTGTAGGGGGCGTTTGGGAACTCAATCTCGTGAGTACTAAAGCCAGACTGTCTGATTTTGAATCCTTGCTGCACCACTTACCAAGTGACTACAGGCAGTTACTTAGCCTCTCTATGCTTCAGTTTCTTCATCTGTAAAATGGGACAATAATAGAACTTGCCCCATCAG
Source organism: Carollia perspicillata (assembly GCA_004027735.1). Taxonomy (NCBI): domain Eukaryota; kingdom Metazoa; phylum Chordata; class Mammalia; order Chiroptera; family Phyllostomidae; genus Carollia; species Carollia perspicillata. The sequence continues at coordinate 14,262 of PVKM010021258.1, forward strand.
GATGATAATAGTACCTGCCTCATCGGGTGATACTGAAGACCAAATTCATGAATTCATGAAGGTCCATAGTGCCCCTGGTACCTAATAAGAATTTCCATTACTAATTACCAATTACCAATTATTTTATTACCCCCCATCTCATGTTCACACTGGGGCATATGCTCAGTGGGTGGCCAGGCAGGCAGAATGTTCCACACTACTTAAATTGTGATTGCTTGCTCCTTCTCTCTCGCTTTCTCTGTTGCTCCGTTTCCCCAAATGCCAATAGTTGAATGTGCATGAGGCGACCTCCCTGTAAATTGCTTAGGTACTTTCCTTCTGCAGGAATTCTATTCGTTCTTACATTGATTATCATACAATTTCTAGTTTGAACACCTTTGTACAGGTTGAAGAAGGTGAGAGAAAACAGACGCGGAACAGCCTGACCTCCTCGTCTATGTCATGCACACGTTGCCACACTTTCCACAGTGATGTTCTTCTCCAGACACCCCTGTCAAGTCCTTTCGGTTGCTTTTAGCTTTTCCTGGAGCGCTGGCCTCTTCTTTAGCTTCAGCTCTTCCCTTTCTTTCAGCACTGGGAAAGAAAAAGAAAGTCAGGAAGAAAGGCAACACTGCAGAAAATTCATGAACTATAGCCAGCCGGGTTTTTTTTTTTTTTTTTTAATGTGAAGAACAGAAAAGAGAAAGGAGGCCTGAGGAGCTGGCACGAGGAGAAAGGAGCACTTGCTGTTCCGCACGGCAGAAGCAGCTGTCCTGCCCAAAGTGATGAATTTTCTGAGGCCAGAATTGCAGGGACATGCGGGGATCTCGGGAGCAGTCCGCTTGAGATGCCAGCTCGCTGCCAGGGTGTGCAAGCCACTTTTGTCCACATCTGGAAAGTTCTGTTATTACAGGTATTTGTTTTTCTTCTAAGCTCTGGGATAGAATTCCTTGGTTCTGGGCTGATATTGAGAATAGTGATGGAAACCTTACAGAAGAACTCGGCAAGTGACTGTATTAGCAACATTATCCTTGGGCAGAATATTCTATTCTATTCTATTCATTCATTCATTCATTCATTCATTCATTCACCAAATAGTTAATGAGCTTTTATGTTCCAGGTGTGATGCAAAACACTGAGGACAGAAAGATGAAGTAGACATAGTCTCTTCCCTTAAATTGCTTACATCTAGTGAGAGTGAGAGGCATGAACAGATACCTCTCATGCAGCGGGGTGCGTGCTGTGTCTTACACTGGGTGCCTCAGGGGGGTCCCCAGGCAGTGATCCCAGGAAGTTCCAGGAGAGGAGTGAGAAAATGAGACAGAGAAGGAAAAGAAACTGAAACAGGATGTGTTAATGAGCAGGTTATTGCTGTGGGCAGCTGGAGCTCATGCCCCCTGGGGATTGCTCAGGGCTAGTGCAGAAGCTGTCTCAGCGTCATCTCACCCGGGGTGAGAATCTGAGAATCGCCCAGTGACTCCCACCTTCTGGCCTGCCCTGACCTCTGGCTGAGCACACGTGTGGCCATAGGTAGTAGAAAGCCATGGGTGTATAGGAAATGATGGTGCCAAAACGGTGTGGGCAGAGCACTGACAGAGTCTATTACATGCACTTATAGGAACAAGCACAGAACATTACGGGAGCTCCTAAGAGGAGCTCCCAGCTGAACCTGGTTGGGCCCAAGGAGTCTTCCTGGAAGAGGTGACAGTTGTGTGCTAAGGGATACTGTACTCCAGAGCTGTTCAGCAACGGCCCAGGCTGATGTCTGGCCACACTAAAGATTTTGAACTGAGAGTCAGGCTAAGGTTAAATGAATTTCTACTTATCGCCCTGTCCATATGGTTTGGGAGGTTGCGAGCAGGATAGGAACTCAGATGGCCGACATCCTCACAGTGCTGTCCTCGGCAGAGCTGAGCGATGAGAGAGGAGCAAGCAGTAAACTTGTGTTTGCTTTCTGTCAGAAAAAAAAAAGTTCAAGGGCTTTTCTGGGTTCATCCAAAACCTACCCCAGGTTTCTGCCTTTTGCGGCTTAGGTGCTTCCTCAGAGCATCCTTACTTTTCAACGCCGCCATCCCACAGCCCTGCCCAGCCCCCAGATGCTCGCTGCACTCCCTCCTCCTTCATCAGCACCACCTCCCAATTAGACCAAGGATGTGGCAACGGGCTGCCCAGAATTGCTCTCCCCACCTTCGGCTTGCCCTGAGCAGAGTTCAGATTGCACATTTCCCGACACTCAGAGAGACCCATTAATATTTAGCATGTTACATTTCCAAAGCACTTTGCTAACACGAATTGATCTTTCCCGCACCCCCTCGTGAGACAGAGCAGTACTGCTGGCCCTACTGGGGACATCAGGCTTTAGGAAAATAAGCTACTTAGGCAAGGGCCACAGCTGGCTGATAGATCCAGTTTAGAACCGAAGGTCGATGACACCAGTTGGCTGAGCCTCCAGACAGAACTCGAGAATGGCCCCAACACCCGCTCTCTGTCCAGGATGTCCTGGAGCAAACCCAGCCTTCTGAAGATTTAAATAGAATGGGGTTGTCATCTTTAAGTTTGGACTCCTTACAACCACTTTTTGGAACACATTATGTACCTGGAGCTGGGCACTTTACATAGAATGTGTCATTTAGTTCTCACAAGCCTCGCCCACCTTCTGTGATGTCACCACTCTTGTTATTTAATGTATCAGAAATCTGAGGCACAGACAGATAGTTGCACAGCTAGTCATTAGAAGAGCTAGAAGTTAAAGCCAAGCTATTCAGCTTCAGTGATCTTGAACTATTTTGAACCAACATAAGGGTGGATAGAGGGATCAGGTCAAATAGAATTACTCTTTGTAAAGTCCTGCCTACTCCCAAGTAATTCGTCACATGCTTTGCAAGATTAGTTTTGGAGGTCAAGGAATTGAGAGGGGGGTGGTGGTGATGCTGTCTGCAAAAGTGTTCTAGAGGCATCAGAGTGTAAACTAAAGTTCCTGGTTATTTGATTTCCTCTGATTTTACCTTTGGCTCTGTCATCCCTGCCTAAAAGAACAGAGAGAGGACTAGTTCATCCCGTAACCAAGTGTGGGGCCGATATGCCGTGAGTGGTGCTTAGTTACGATGCTTGCCCTGGTGGGGTAGAGACACACAAATAATTAAGAGTTGGTGGGAGTCTTATAGCCAAGGACTGTTGAGAGGAGGAGGCAGAAGTGACTCGTTAGTCCAGGGAAGTTGGTCATGTTTTACAGAGGTGACATGAGCGGGATCCTGACGGAGGTGGAGGAAGGGGAGAAAGGGCATTCCAGGCAGGAGGGAAGAGCATGTACACAGGGAGGGAGGTGAGAAATAATATGGAGGTTTGGAGGTAAAACAAGAAGATCTGTCTGCCTTGAATTGAGCTTCGTGAATTTCTTCAGTTAAGTGGGCCTACTTGGGGGCCTGCTGCCCGAGATGAGGGGTGTGGGTTACAAATTCTAGGGGATCCCCGAGAATGTAACTCAGTGTAACATGTATAGCCAAATTCTTGATGTTCTGTTGATGAGCAGAAGAGAGGATTGTTTAATGAATATTTAGCAATTTTCTACTGTATATAAGCCACTCTGCTAGGTACTTTTTATAAGGGAGCGTGACTTTTTCAGTGCAATGGGGCCGTGGGAAGGAGTCTGGGACTGAGGGATTGTGTGCTGGGAAGGAAACTTTGAAGAAGGGTCACTCTGCTTCTGCTACTCCCTTAAGGTAAAAGAACTAGTATTGCAATTTAAAAAAATCTGTTTGTTCCATACTCATCTCTGTCCTTTATGAACAAAACTTTGTGTAATGCATGTGCTCTTCTCCTCGTTAGCCCTCTGTAGTTTACCAAACCATTTCTCATCCATCATGTGACTTGATCTTCATGGTTACCCAGTGAGGAAGGTGTGCTTGGTGGGTGTCCATTTTTACAGATGAGGAATCCAAAGTTTAGTGGATCACCCAAAGTTACACACTTTATAACAGTAGAAATTTTTCAGGTCCGCTTTGCCTTGTAGGTCAGCACTCAGCGTAGCTTTGGATACATTCCAGAGACTCCTGGTGGCACCTTGGGGCAAGAGGTGCTGCTGGCTGCACATCCTGAGGCTGGTGTTGAGAATGTCATATCAGGGCCTAGATGACCCTGTGTTGGAACCCAAAGCCCCGGTCTAGATATCTGGCCTGTACAATCTGAGCTGAGATGTGAGATTCAAAGTAGCAGAAGTTACAACACTATTTTTCAGTTCTCTCTTTAATATCACCAAGGCCTTCCCTCCACACAATGCCTCTCAGGCATTGTGGCATTAGGTAGTTGAGCCATACACGTCCTGACATCAGGAGGTGGTTAGAGCAGACTTGGTGCAGGACAGCTAGTGGGGGTGGCAGTGAGTATGAGTGTGTGTGGTGGTGGGGAGGGAGTGCTGGCACAGCACGCAGCTGGAGAACAGCACCAGACGCTGTGCCCTCACAGCCCAGAGCGTCAACCAAAACAATGGTGGCATCCATCGCCACTTTGAGGTAGCTTCAACTAGAGCTGGGAGAGTTGTCTGGCTCCTAACTTAGGCTTGGGGGTCTGGAGTCCCTGCTGCTCATGAGTTCTCTTTCCTGTTTTTCCTGAAGTAAATGGGAACTCTCCGTTGATACCCCACTCTCCTACCATCCTAAAAAGTCCTACATTCCCTCCAGTTGATGCCCGAGACCCATACAATTCTAGATAGTAGCACTTTATGAGGGAAGGGTCCAAGTACCCAAAAGCTCGATAAAATTTGGATACTTCTGTGCTTATTGGCTGAAAGTCACAAAAGAAAAGAAATCTCAGGTCAGAAGGGGCCAATCAGGACCCACATTTCCAAGGGGCAGGCTCGTTTAGTTTCTCTGCTGGCTGACATTTTCTCCTCCATCCCCCATGCCATCCGAGTAATTATGGTATTATATTGGGACCATATTAAAACTCTGATGAGATTGTGAGATGTCCCCCAGCAGGGTTTTTCTGACATGCCTGGTTCAAATTGTCTACTTTGAAGCTAGGCTGAGATGACCGTGTCCTAATCATCGAGCAGGCAGGTGACATGGAATCCCTAAGAGCCTGAGAACCAGATATCCTCTGTTAATTATCTTAGGGCTCAAAAGGGTCACACTGTTAAAACAGGTGAGCTGACATGAGAGGTGGTATAATTTAGAGGTGAGAGCTCAGACTCTAGAGCCAGACTGTGTCGGTTCAAATCTCAGATTTGTTACTTGTTAGCTGCATAGCCTTGGGCCTCAGCTTTCTCCAGTGTCGAATGATGGTAATAACAGAGTTGTGCAAGGATTGATTCAGATCAGGCACGTAAAGGACCTAGCACAGTTTTTGGCACACACGAAGCACCTATTAAGTGTTAAATGCAATTGTTTACTAAAGGGAGAATCTTTTCCTTCTGTAGGGCACTTCTTTCTCCTCCTAAAGTCCTTGACCCTCATGGTCAGGTGTGCAAAGGAAAAACAGTTTGCACTTGGGCATTCTTTTTTTTCTGTATTGTTTATAGCATCCCCTTAAACCAATATACCAGAGTAGGCACGTTTTTATCCAAAAGCTAAACTCCCTGTAAGCCAGCCTTTCCTTATTTATTCTATTTTTTTTAAGATCCTTTGGTTTCATGTTCCTTTATTGCCTTTTGTAAGGGATTGAGCACATATTGGATACTATGTAAATGTGAAACACTCTAACAATAGTAACTGAGACAGATGAGAAACTCAAGGAAGCAAAGTCACCATTTTGAATTTAGCTTTTTATTGATGGGCTGAGTGATTTGGGAGAGACAATGCGGCTCCAAAGCTAAAGAGCCCACAGGGATTCAGAGGGCAGATTTGAATCTCAGCCACAGCAGCCAGCCCGGTGTCCCCAGGCAGGCAGCGTCCTTCCCCTGGAACTCAAATGCTCCCCATGCATACAGGGCTTGATGCCACAAAACTATCTCCCCACACTGTTAAGCCAGGGCTGCCGTACGTGGCTGTGCAGACTGGGCACTGCACAAGGATACCAGCTGAAGGAATAGGTGGGGGCACAATGCAGCCCATGCTTGCTCATTGATCTGTGTACTTTGGTGATGGGCTGTGTCCACCTGGAGGAAGGGGCACTTTTTTCTAAGTTGTGTGAAGGTGCTATCAGGGCTAGAGGAGGCCCTGTATGAATGAAGCAAGGTGACCGTGATAGGGCACAGAGCTCAGCACATTGAATGGGTACATTCACTCAACACAGCTCTGGAACACCTGCAATGTGCCAGGCTTTATTCTAGGGGCTGAAGATGTGGAGATGAATATAAACAGTTTCTGCCCTTGGGTCCTCTTTCCTTCACCAGCCAGCCCATTCTCTCCAACATTCAATCATCAGCAAGACCTTTTGGCTCTGCAAAACGTTTGTCAAATCCACCCACTTTGTTTTAGCACCAGCACTTGGTGTAATTATTTCTCACCTAGACTACTGCAATAAATGGGCTCCCACCTCTACTCTGGTCTTCCAAACAAAAGCAAGAGTGACTGCATTAAAATTTGGATCAGATAACACCACCCCCTTGGTGGCTCTAATTCAATCCAGGGTCCTCACTGTGGCCTTAAGGCTGTGCACACCTGGCTCCAATTTCTTCATGTCATCTGCATCACTTAATTCACACTCTTGCCATCTGTATTAGGGTTCTCCAGAGAAACAGAACCAACAGAGTACATATATCCCCTATATGTGTGTAGGTCTTTCCAGAAAGTATCCAGCCATGTACTATGAAAAATAGAGACAATTATTGAAGAAGATACAAGATACAAGAAACATTGTACATAGGACAATGACACTCTAGTCTCCTTCAGAGTAGGCACCTTGGAACCTCACACAGTTCTCCCAGTTGCCATCGGCTACTCCATCTTATTTTCCTGAATCTTATTGACGGTCTGAAATCTCTTCCCTTTTAATCAGTTTTGGGAAAAGTCAGAAGTCACAGGGTGCCAAATCTGGGCTATAGCGGGTCTGAGTCACCTGGGTGATATGATGTTTCACCAAACAACTCTGTACAAGACATGATGCATGAGCGGGTGCGTTGTCCTGATGAAGCTGCCAATCACCAGTTGCCCATAGCTGTGGCCTTCTGAATCCTCTGGAATAGTTTCTGCCGAGGAATGTTCAATGCAAAATGTGATGTGGATTTCTTGCTCTACCTCATTCAGTCATTTTGAATACGATGGCCACACAGTACGCACGCTCACTCAATGGTGTCTACCTCCCCCACTGACTAGTATAGTGAAGTTGTTGTTGTTCATGCATGTGCACTCCAGTCCAGTCTTCTCAGCTGCCAGGTTACACTGATGTCATTCAAACCATTCTCGTTATATTAACAATGGCTGGACTTTTTTCAGGCAGACCTTATATGTTTATCTAAGTAAGCTATATATTATGTGTAGATATATACATATATATATGTATATATACACATACACACACAATTATGGAGATTGAGAAGTTCCACGATCTACTGTCTACAAGCTGAAGGCCCAGGAAAGCTGGTGATGTAATTCCAGGCTGAGTTTGAAGGCCCGAGAACCACAGGGGCCAATGGGGCAAATCCCAGTGCAACGGCAGGAGAAGACCAACAGACAAATGTCCCCGCTCATGCAGACAAGGAAGAAGGGACTGAATCCTCCACTGTCCTGATTTTTATTCTGTCCAGGCCCTCAGTGGATTGAATGATGCCCACCCACATCAGAGAGGGGAGCAAACTACAGTTGACCCTTGAACAACACGGGCTTGACCATCACGGGGCCACTGATATGCAGATTAAATAAATAAATAAATATAGAGTCATCCTTCTTTTTTATTCCCAGGTTTTGCATCTGCAGATTCAACTGCCACAGATCAGAAACAGTATTTTTGATCTGTGGTTGGGAATCTATGGGATGGGGGGCTGATCGTATGCATTATTCTATGCCATTTTATATAAGGGATTTAAGCAGCCATAGATTTTGGTATCTATGAAAGGTCCTGTAAGTAATGCCCTGTGGATTCTGAGGGAGATGACTACGGTTAAATTCTGGGGGAGTCAAAAGCTGTACCTGGATTTTCCATTGCACAGAGGTTGGTGTCCCTAACCCTTTGCACAGGGGTGGTGTTGTTCAAGAGTCCACTGTACTTTACTGATTCTACCAATTCAAATGCTATTCCCAGTTGGAAACATCCTCAAGGACACACCCAGAAATAATGTTTAATCTGGGCGCCCTGTGGCCCGGTTAAGTTGGCACATGAAGTTAATGATCACACCATCCCAGCAAAAGTGGCCATTCTCTTTCAAACAAACCAGCTACTTCTTTGTATGGTAGGATCCCTTTGGCTGGAACACTTTCCCCCTGGTTCTCCTCTGGACTAGCTTTTTCTAATCCTGTGGTACTCAGTGGAAAGGTCACTGCCTCAGAGAGGTCTTCTCTAGTGTCCATCACCCCTCATTGCCAGGATGTTCTATCATAAAGCAGCCTGG
>PVKM010021259.1:0-22717 GCA_004027735.1 Carollia perspicillata
GAGCACTGGGGGGTGGTCGGGGATGGGAGTAAAAGACAGAAAACTGTACTGAAAAACAATTAAAATAAAAAAAAAATTAAAAAAAAATAAAGACATTTTTAATTTATTAGTGTTTTCCTCCTATATTAAATTTAACAAACTATACCTTCTACCACTGTAATTTGTTGTTGTTGAGGTTATTTTGCCAAGTCCAGTTTATTTTTAATATAAAAAAACTCTGATTAAATTTTTCAGATAAAGCCTCATTAAGGTAATTTAATATTTTGTCAATTTTTAATCAACAGTAAGTTTAAATATATCTACATATATACTTGTTGTTATCAATAAGTGGACTATGCAATATTAGTTATGATTTTATTACCTAAATAAGTACTTTTTAGAGCTGTTGAATCTCAGAAGAACTTTTCATTTGACATTGGGCAATGTCAAAATCATGAGGTCAAAATAGTTTGCTTTATATTGTTCAGCTTCTTGGATCTGTATATCTGTAAAAGCACTGAGCACAGCACATTGAGATTCATGTCTGCCTCTCCCAGGAAAACGTGAGCTCCTGGAGGGTAGACATGGAGTATTATTCTCCTCTGGGAAGCCACCACCTTGCCCAGCCTGCCCCGGATGATGCTGAGTTGTAGAGTCATAAAATTTTTGGTTTTCTTCATACACTCTTCCATGTGTATGGCTTTCCAGGTGTTTCACCTAAAGAAGGACCCAGTGTAATGTTGTCAACATTCTCAGATATGGGGATTCCTGAAGTATGGCCCTGGGAGCCATTTACTTAGGGTAACTCTCTTCCTACTCTTATCATGACTCAGGCTTATATATCCACACCCTTTCCCAAACCAAATTTGGCCATATCTAACTTCACACACCAGGACTTCTGGCCTCTGATCGATCACTCGTAGGGTTGGATGCCAGCCAACCAGGATCTACAACGAGAGCTGAGAGCAAATAGGTTAAAGAGGAGAGGGTAGGAAGGAACCAAAGAGGGAGACAGAGAAGAAATGCTATGTCAGGGTGTACTCATTAGCCTATTTATTGAAAGCTCCAGGGAGGCAGCAAATTCCTTTATTTCATTCCCTATTGTGGATTCAACTCCTAGAATACTCCCTGGCACATAGTAGGTGCTCACTAAACATTTTTAATGCATGGGAGACCCGACAAAGGACATCTAGATTTCCTGAGAACCCGCTATGTGACAGGTTCTATGCCAATGGCTTTCACTGATAATCTCACCTTAAATATTCCTTAAACTACCTTTGGGATGTAGGTCATACTGCCTGTTTTACAGAGAACACTAGCCCCTCACTACTATATACAAGTTAGTAACTTCACAGACTAAGCATCATGGAGTGAGAGATGGATGAGAGTGAAAGGGAACTTAGTGATGATCCAACTCAACCCTCTTATTTTACTGATGGATAAAAAAATAACCCTTGGATAGCTGAAGTGACTTTGCCAAGGTCCCACAGGGATCACGGTTGAAGGCTGCACCTGAACTCAGATCTCCCACTTTAGCCAGGACCTGTCTGCTCTGCTCAGATGCCTCTTGCTCTTCCTATCACTGTCACATGTAGACAAGACTAGAAACCACCAGCCATGTAGTTGTTTAACCCCAAAGAGATATAATTCTAAGTGTTCTTCAAATCGCATTCCACAGTCACCCACCACGCCACCTTCTGACCCTCATCAAGTCTGCGAATTGTGTTTGTCTGCCCAAGGTGGCCTCCCATGCAGCTCTTGGCCATTTAGGCCTCAGCCCTGTACGTGGCCCTGAAAACTACAGAACTTCTATCCTTGGCAGAGGAACAACTACCAGAGAACAGAGCGTGCTCTGCTTCTTGTTTTAACTTGACTTTATTGTTCACCAAATATATTTTCCCTTCCATGAAGTATCACCGAGCACTTTATGACAAGATTTAACATTTAAACCTGTAATATAAAATTTTCTCTTTGTCCTTGTATTCTGACAGTTTGTCAAACAAGGCTAATGTAGACTGCTAAAAGCATGACTACATCATCAGATAATTCCTCAGGTGAGCTCTTTGCATCCATGCATGTTGCACATGGCAGAATCAACAAGAGGGATGGGGATCAGGAAGCAAAGGAAGGGGAAATGCAAATATGAGCTTGTGCTTCCCACGAGCACCAGCTTTTGCTGCTCTGGAGGGCTGCAGGCTGGATTCCTGAGGCCAGCATCACACACCGTCTGCCTCCTATCCTCAGCACCCCCTGCTTCGCATCTCAGGTAAACACCATCCTACTGCCTTTGCTTGTCTGCTTCTGTATTGGTCTAATAAAGTGAGATTATCTGTCATTCAGAACCACACAATTTGACTCTACATATAATACATAACATAACACTTTGCTTAGCCAAGCAAACGTGACAGTAAGTGGAAGCAGGAGACACTAGTTAATGGTGAATCCACACCCACATCGTCTTCTGGGTGGGCTATTGTTGCAAGACTCTCCTGGTCAGTTTCCCTGCTTTGTTCCCATCTCCAAAGCATCAGAGTGATCTTTCTAGAATATAATCTCATATCATGCCACTCCCCTGCTTAAAGCTCTTGAAGATTACTGTAAAATCTACAGCATGAAGCACCAACTCATCTACAAGGTAGATAGACAGGTGCTTGAAAATCTGGCCCCAACCTACCAGCCTGACGTGCTCCGCCTCACACCACACTCACTGTCCCTTCTCCAACCTCTGCCAACTTATTTTGCAACAAGACAGGCTATTACTTTGCAAGGATTACTGTTGTCCCTTTTCTCTGTCTCATGATCTTATGTAACTAGGTAGCATGCGAGGGAGTCTTTTGAGCAGCTGTGGGGGTGGCCAAAAGTTTCACCTTGGAGTTTGGTTCTGACCTTGGTAAGATAAAAATCACAAGATTGATCCCAGTTGAGGGTGGTAGAGATGAACATTGCCTCCCAAAAATTCACTACTCCCCTCTAACCATGAGAAAATCATTACACAAAGCAAAATGATGTAGTCCCCAAAACCGTCAAGCCCCTCAAAACAAGGAATGCCTGAGAAACTGTCGCAGACCAAAGAAGGCCAAGGAGATGTGACAATTAAATGTGACACAGGATTCTGGAAAAGAACAAGATATTAGGGAAAAGCTAGTGAAACCCAGATAAAGCATGGAGTTCGGTTACGTGTAATGTAGTAATTCATGGTTATAGTAATGTACCAATGTTAGTTTCTTAGTTGTGACAAATATACCACAGTGATTTAGGATGTTAACAGTCGGGGAAACTGCATGAGGAGTGCATAGGAACTCTGTGCCATCTTTGCAACTTCTCTGTAAATCTAAAACCACTTCAAAATTTTGTTTAAGTAAGCTAATTAAAAAAAAAAATCCCCCCAACCCTTGCTGAAATTGGCTCAGTGACATAATCAACTTCTGGGACACAGCTTTGCAAGAATGATAAACTAAGGGGCTAGTAAAAAATCACAAGTTCAAATCCATCCTGGGGCCTCACTAGTTGAGTCACCTTAAAAGTCTATGAGCCTCCATTTTCTCCCATATAAAACAGGTTTAGCAATACTTGTCTTGCCTACCTATTTCCCCCAAAAAAGGAGTGCCAAATCTGTGTCAGGAAAGCTGCTTCCATATCTGTGTCATATTTAATCCTCACAGTAACAACAGACACTATAAATCCCATTTTACAGACTAAGGAGACCCAAAGAGGGTAAGTACCTTGCCTTAGGCTCTGCTATTGGGAAGTGCTGAAGTCAGATTTTGAACCCAGGTTCTCTACCCTGTAAGTTTCTCCTTACTACCTTCCTTCCTCCAGGCTGCCCCGCAAGGGATATTAACACAAAGGCTTTGCAAACTGCCACCCAACTCTATACTCCTAAGCGATCAATGATTTCAACATCAGTGTCTGAGAGCCCAGCTGAGCGTCCAAGAACAAATGTCAAAAAGGTTCTCTAGCCATTTGCTAGTACTGAAGAAAGACCTCCCCAAACAGGAAGGGGTACTGGAGCAACCTCCCGAGACACCATGAGCCTGCACCTCCTGCGAGCTCGCGTGTTCTTCTTTCTAGGTTTTTGGGGGCTGCCTTGGGGAAGGCTCAGCCCGCCTTTGGCAGCTGCACAGACTCCTTCTTTCTGCTGCAGATGCTTTATCTCTTGGGCATCCAGGGCAGGAGCCTGAAAGGCACATGGGCAACATAATGCGATAATAGTGTATTGAATTCAAATTGCCGCTTCTGCCAAATGGAATTTAATTAAGCACAAAAGTGGGTTCCTACAATGAAATGCACATGTGTTCTTTAAAGTCGTGCGTGCCTTTGGGTACTTGAAAAATACCCTAAGTGCATGTCATTACAGGAACCTTGTTATCAGCCAGAACGAAGGCTTTAGATCCTAGGTATATGTTGTGAAATATGTGAGCATCTGGGAACCTCAGTGCAATTTGTCAGTTTCTCTGCATGAGATAAACGGCATTTTGTGCCCAGGCCAAGACATAACCTTCCCCCTCACTAATCAAGATACACAATGGACTTTTCTAGTTTAAAGTTTCAGCTTTGCTTGCCAATCCAGACCACACTCTCCAAAGACCTAGGGAACTAAGAGAGTTGCTATGATTATTTTCATTCTTTCTAAGGACACTACCTTTGAACATAACCATTTATTACCACGCATGAATAAAAAAATCATAAATACTTAGTCCAGATCATTTTGCTCAACCCCTCCCTTTTATAAATGAGGAAACAGAGGCCCAGAAAGGTGACTAGCCTGGGATGGCACAGTGGGTCAGGGCTGAGCCCATAACTCAGGTTCCAGGTGGGTGGCAGACAGCTCACAAACATAAAATATTTGGGACTAGGTGACCCATTATTAAATGACCAGCTATGTGACTGAGTCTCTTTTCAAAGTCACACATCCAGTGGAGAACAAATAACATGAACCTGACTGAGGAAAAACAGCAGACGTAGCCCAAATGACAAACATTTTAACTTAAAAAGGGAGAGGAAATTGCATTCTCCCAAAACATTAGTATCATAAAGACAAAGAAACACTGAAGAACTGTTTCTGACGAAAGGAGGCTAAGGAGATATGACAACTGAATGCATGACTAGATGCGGCTATACTACAGCAGGAAATGGTACAAGGACATTATTGGGTTATTTGATCATGGAAATATAGACCATAAATTGGATAAAACTGTTTCACGGTTAAACTTACTGAGGTCGAAAACTGTACTACACTGTGCTCATCAAAGAGGATATCCTTGTTCCTAGGAAATGGAGAGCGACGCATCTAAGGACAAATGACAATGACATATATCTTACTCTCAATCTGGTGAGAAAAAAATAATATAGGTAGATAGACACACAGAGAGAACAAATAGGGCAAAATGTGAGCACCAGATGAACCTGGGCATAGCCTGTAAGAGTGCTCTTTGTTCTATTTTCGTAAGCTTGAAATTATTCCAAATAAAAGTTAAAAATAAATTAAGTCAAGCAAATGATTACACCAGCACCACAAAATTATAACCACTCTCCGTTCGAGAGCAAAGGAAGGCATTTTAAGAACATCTCCAAAAATATACAGTCATGCATATTTACGACAAAACCAAAATCTCAATAAGTGACAGCAATGAGCAGGGTCACCTCAGAAGGCCTCCCAGCTTTTGTCCGTGCCTTGATTTGGGGCAGGCACTACTGCTTCTGGGGCCGTCTCCATTCACCCGTCTTGTTATGGTCTTTCACAGTGAGAAAAAAACCTTTCTATTATTCTAAAAACTGCAATGAGAAAGGTGATACCTATTGAATATGGCAAAATCATTAACCCACATGTTTTCTCTTAAAAAAAAAAGCTAAAGGTTACATTTCTGGATGTGAACAGAAAATGGTCCCATCAGGCCCTGCTGAGGGTGTTCTAATGAGGAAAGACAATAACCGTTTCCCTGGGGGCTTGAACAATCAATGAATGAGCTTCGTGGCCCAGCTTTGTTTCCATAACCATTATTTACACTGGCCCAGAATAGCCCTGCGTGCCCATCCCAACGGGAAGCAAGACCTCTTTTCTGCATGTGCCATCCGATTCTAGGCAGGGCCTGGCAGTTGTCTGTTTCATGAGCCTAATCCAGGACTGACTATCCACACGAACCATGTGACATTTGCATTCCCTGAGGATAAAAACAAATCCTGGCCACCACTCTGTTTCCTTGGGTACTAAGAGAAGGCTTTCTTGCATTTTCTGTTAACAACAGGGGAGGCTTTACTAAGGCGTTCACAGAGAAATGTATACCAGTACATCTTGCCCAATATGTTTGGGAGATCTTGCCATGTGCTCTGTTCTGGAGAAGGAACTAAGCCCAAAGGCAGGTCCTGCCCTCAGGAAGCTTTTAATGCACTGGGATCGCAAAGAGCACACAAGGCAACCACAGCCGGCCACACAGGCCATGTGCCCTAGAGCCCGGGATGCTCTCTGCCCACAGGAAGAGTTGCTCAGTGTGGGAACCCTGACACAGACGGCACTTACACAGCAAGGTCTGTGTCACAGTGATTAGCCACCCACGATGAGCCACCCCATGTTCGAGGCTCTCTGGTGCCTCTGGCCTTGGTACACACTGCTCCTTCTGCCTGGAACATTTTCTCCCGCAGCCACCTTCACCACCCAATACCATCTCCCTACATCCAACCCACTTTCCTTTCCCTGGTTAACTCCTGCAGCTATGAGTTTGGACGTTCTCACCCCTGAAAAGTTTTTGCTGACCCCTTCCCTTTTGGCCTGGCTTAGAGGTCCTGCCTGTCCTCTCCCACTTGGCCATGCATTGGCCCACTATACCCCTTACACTGTAAAGCAAGGTGCTTACAAGGAAGCCTCTCACAGGGGTGTCCAACCTTTTGGAATCCCTGGGCCACACTGGAAGAAGAAGCATTGTCTTGGGACACACACGAAATATGCTGCCACACATAATCACAAAAAAAAACTCATGTTTTAAGCAAATTTACAATTTTGTGTTGGGCTGCATTCATGGCCACCCTGGGCTGCACGCAGCCCACAGGCTGCGAGTTGGACACCCCTGCCAGACTGCATGGGTTCAAATCCTAGGTCTGCCACTGGTGTTGAGGCTTAAGTCAAGCCAGCCAAGCACATAACTTCTCTGTGTCTCCTATGCCTTCCTATCTCATTTAAGCTCAAGCCAATTGCCTAGGAGGGGTGCTGCCCTCACTTCGCAGGTAAGGGAACCAAGTCTCAGATAACGCACCTGGGGGCAGAGATTCGAAGCCAAGTCTGGAGGATATTAAAGATGGCAGTTTTAAGCACCGCCCCAACCTTCCTCAACCCGATGACACTAAAAGTTCTGGTGCTGCCAGGGAGCAGTCTGTGCAGCAGCTGGAGTCTGCCTTCCTCGAGGAGGTCAAGCAGGAGGGTCAGCTGTTGGGAACGGACACCCCACCCCTGGAACTGTCTTCTAGGGAGGGACCCTCCTGGTGACGGTTCTAAGAAGCTGTTTGAAAAACACTAGTTTAGTTTTAATACCACATTTAGTGAAACAGTGTCCATATTTTTCCTTTCTATTTTCTTATGTTTCATTTTATTTTTTATTTAATCTTTATTGTATTTTTTTCCATTGCCATTTAGTCCCCTTATATGCGCCCCCCACCACCTGCTGCCAGCGATCACCACACTGTCGTCCACGAGTCCTTTTTCTTTTTTGCTCCATCCCTCCACCCCCTCATCCCCTTCCCGACACCAGCAGTCAGTCATCTGGCTCTGTACCTGTGAGTCTGACCCCATTTTCCTTGTTAGTTCAGTCTGTTCATTAGATTCCACAGGAGTGAAATCATATGGTCTTTGTCCTTGTCTGTTATATTCGTTTTCATTAGGAGTAGGAGAGAGAGAAGCGAATTATGCTGACAGTGGGTACTGACCACTCCTTCCCACAGGAGCTTGGGATATGCCCCCTGTTTCCCGGAGCACCGAGAGGACGAGAGTCACATAGAAATCCACAGGAAAGTTATTCACAGCTGAAAAAGGAGGCTTAGCATCATAGGTTTCCGAGGCAGGCAGAGCTCAGCCAGCCACTGATCACTGTGGGACCCTGGAGACAGAATTCTGAATCCAAGTTTGCTCTAGCTACAGGTAAGTGTTACAAGTCCAACGGGCATGTCAGCTGGATAATAAAAGACAGGAGAAGAGGAAGTGCAGGGTTGAGGAGGTAGAGCGTGTAAAGGAGTGTGTAAAGACAGTTTGTCCTGTCCACCTGGCAGCGCCTCTGAGTGGTGCTGGCAGAACCCGCTTCTGTTCACCACAAGGCCGCCACTTCCACCTCACGGCTGACCCGGATCCTTCACTAACAAACACATCGCTGTCATTTCATCTCAGCTGTTTGTTTAGAGGTTTCAAGTGCTAAATTTTGATTCTGAGGTAAAACTATCTGTTAAAAATAAATTGTTTCAAGATGCTTTAACTTGTGCAGCAACTTAAAGGAAATAGCCAACAATATAGTGGTGTAAGTTTCTCTAGCTCAACACTAGGGTCTTCTTTTAGAACACGTCAATAATACATCTCCAGGGATCTATATTTTAATCACATTCATTTTCTATAGTTTTAGAATCATGGTCCCTGCTGAAAGAAGGAAAGGGAAGGCAAATGCCTTGGTTGGTTTGATCTATAAGCTCATTTTCTGAAAGCCAGTTCACGAGAAAAGCTGCATGAGGGGAAGGATCTAAAGTAAGGCTTCCGGCGATGGAGTCGCAGGAGGGCTTGGACCCATAGGAGAGCGGTGCCGGGCAGGAAGTTACTGAGTTATAGGGAAGGCCCCTGGCAGGCAGAATCCAGGCCTTGAGTCCCTGCTCGATGGGGAGGCATCAGCCAGGCTTCCTGGATGTGATGGAAGCCTCTGGGAAGCCAGCATATTCCACCGAACCTGCACTAGTGCTTTTAGTAAAGGTGTCACATAATATTCCTGGGCAGGTGGGTGGGACGGGGCAGTTTGAGAAGTACTGAACCTCTCCACCTTCCAACACCATCAATTGAGTAAATGAGGAAAAGGACATGGATGACAAGATATTTTATAGCTACATAATTGCCCCTATTTGGCACCAACAAAGTTACAGGATATACAATGATCATACACATGAAAAAAAAAATTTATTATTATTTTAATCGCGATATGGAAACATCTTTTGGTATGTAAGATGTGTTCAATTATTACATAACTGGCCAGCATCTCAGGTGTCGCTAGCACCACTCTTTTTCTTTTTCTTTGCAAATATGTTGATTGATTTTAAAGAGGGGGAAGGGAGAGAGAGAAACATCAAAGTGAGAAACACTGGTTGTTGCCTCCCATAGGCACCCCGACCTGGGATCGAACCTGCAACCTTTTTGTGCACAGGACGGTGCTCCACCCCCCCTCAGCCACCTGACCAGGGATGGCACCACTCTTTTTTTTATCATTAAATAAATACTAAGATCTTGCTCAAATTTACCATCAGTTTTCTACCTAGAGTTGCCCTGCAAGAAGTCCCTGCATAGTCAATGTCTATAGTTTAAAGTACCTGTCAAACAGCTACTGACTTGGGCTCAGAATTAAAACGCCCTTTCTCAGGTTGGCGCCTGCCTTTGAGTCTGGACCAGGACTGCCTGGTGCTCTCAGCCGCCACACGAGGACCTCTGCCCAGGAAGGTGATGACGGCCACCTGCCCTAGAGTCTGAGTCAGATCTACCCAGACACAGTCTGAAATCTGACAACAATACAGTCATTTCATAGGACACGTTTAGAGGAGGGAAAACCCCCAAATTAATTTTATTCGCAGATACTATTAGGTTAGTAAAGTTTGTTTGTAACTTTTGTCCTCCTCATTATGAATCGTTGAGACAGAGCGATGGTCCTTGTTGATATAGCAAACATGAATTCTGAAGACTATTTACAGTTTTATTTTAAAAGCAATAGCAATGTGAAAGGAAATTTTAAAGAAAAACCTCATTTCTAATCCCAACACTCCATCAAAAACAATTATTTTTACTGTGTCTCCTTTTCCTATCTTTAGCTTACAAAATTGCTATCATGGAACACATAAATTTTCATAATCTGGTATTTCACTTCAATTTCAATTGCAAATATTTCCCACATTGAGACACATAATTTTTATTTCTTATTTCATTTTTTGGTACAAAATCTACAACTTCTCTGGCTGCAGAATTCATCAAATACTGTAACTTACATAGTCAATCCTCTAGTAATCTGCACACTTGATTTGTTTCCAATTCTGTCTTTAAAAAAAAAAAAGCTACAGTAAGTAATACGTAAGTATAATTTTTCCTTAAAATAAATGCTGAGAATTAAGATTTGTTAGCTAAAGGTAAGACCATTTTTGGCTTTTGACCCACACCATTTATTGGCTCTGGGTGAGCCCTTGGTGAAATGCACGGCCCTCTCCCTCCTCTCCGGTCTGGCACACGACTCTTCAGAGCTCCTGAAGTCCTCTGGGCTCCCCCACTAACCCTGCGCTCCCAGCCCCGGCCCAGGCAAATGAAGGATGCAGACCGGCACTGGAAGATTTGGCTAAGCAAATCCTAGTCAACTTCACACTTCATCACTTTATCTCTGCCCTCCCTGCTTTTCTAAAGAAATGCCATATCTTATAATGAATGGGGTGTGGATGAACCTCGGTTGTCTGGGTGCACTTTTAAAAATTCACAGCTATGGCAACCTAGCAACTTATCTCAACTATGGATGTGAATGACACACCCATGGGGCTAATGCTACGTCACAGTATTGAATAGGGTCTGGTAAGGAGCAAAGAAGAGGAAATATGGGAAAGTGTTTTTCCGCATAACAAAGAAACATGCAGAAAATATAATTACTACAAAGTACCCCCAAATTCACCTTTACATGTGATGTATGTTAGAAAATATATATAGTTGGTCTTTGTCTCCATTTTCTGGCACAGAACTCTGAAAACACTAGGAATTTCCTGGGTGATAGATAGGAGTCTCTTTCATTACCTGTAATAAGCCTCCATAGCCAATACCTGAGTTTATGCTAATGAGTTGACATTTTAGAGACCTCTCAATATCTTCAGGATGGAGAATGGCCACCAGAAGGACCAAGCCATGATTAGAGGGCTGAAACTTTCCATTCCAGAAGGGGAAGGGGGACCAGAGACTGAGTTCAATCACCAAAGGCCAATGATTTAATCAAACACGCCCACATAGTAAAATTTCCACAAGACCCCTAAAAGACAGGTTCAGAGAACTTCTGGGTTGGTGAACACATGGAGATGCTAGGAGGGTGGTGTGCCTGGAGAGGGCGTGGAATCTCTGCACCTCTTCCCACATAGCTTGTTATATACATCTCTTCAATGTGGCTGTTCCTGAGTGTTATCCTTTATAATGACCTAGTAACAGCAAATATTATAAAAAGCTTTCCTGAGTTCTGTGAGTCATTCTAGCCAATTATCAAACCCCAGGGAAGGTCAAGGGAACCTTCAAATTTATAGTTGGCCGAGCAGAAATGTGGGTGGCCTGGACACCCCACTTTCATCTAGCATCTGAAGTGGGGCCCATCTTTGGGAATGAGCCCTGTCACTTGTGGGATCTGACCCTGACTCCAGGGAGATCGTGTCAGAACTGAACTGAGTTGTTAGACATCCAGTTGGTGTCCGGAAAACTGCAGAATTGGTGTTGGTAAAGACACCACATATTCAGTGTTGGTGATAAAAAAACATCTCAATGTGACTCATTGGGTGATATTGTTAAAAAACAGATTCTGATTCAGCAGTAAGTCCTTTAGTGCTCTCAGTGTGGTCCATGGCTCGGCAGCATCAGCATCATTCGGAAGCTCGTTAGAAATGCAGAATCTCAGACTCCATCCTAGACATACTCAACCAGAATTTGCATTTTAACAAGAGTCCCAGGCGAGTCATATGCAAAGTAAAGTTTGAGAAGAACTGGTCTGAGCCTCAGTTTTCTTGTTCCGGAATGTTTTGTAGATGGCATACAGTATACACTCAGTGAGTGGAAGCAACTATAGACCCTGCTCCAGGTTCACAGTTTGGATTTAAAAGAGTATTCCTTATACATAATTAAACAAACAGTAACGGCTGATGGGCTTGAGGTTGTGAGCAGGTGCAAGACGGGCTATACACTTGGTACTCTGAGCAGGCCCTGCAGACTCCACACTGGGGCAGGCTCTCTGCAGAGCTAGCTGCTTACTTTAGGGAGAGAAGGGCCATGTAAGGGTGCTACTGGGCCGAACATAAAGAATGCTCTTCTTGGGAGCAGTCATAGGACACTGTGAGGTGAAATTAGACTGAAGCCATCATACCTGAGACATCAGTTCCTATCCTGAGTCCCCAGGAAGGCAAAGCTGGCTAGAAGCTGGCTTGAGCCTCAGGCTCATCCCCCCAAACCAGGCCCT
Organism: Carollia perspicillata; assembly: GCA_004027735.1. Classification (NCBI taxonomy): domain Eukaryota; kingdom Metazoa; phylum Chordata; class Mammalia; order Chiroptera; family Phyllostomidae; genus Carollia; species Carollia perspicillata. The sequence goes on from PVKM010021259.1 coordinate 12,387, forward strand.
GTACCAAGACACTGGCCGGTGAAAGGCACACTCTTGACATCCAACCTCTCTCTGCTGCTTCAAGACTTCCAGAAGCAACTGTCTCACCATGGCCTCTTCCATTTTTATTACCATGATTTTTGGGATGGGAAAGATGCTTTTCCAGAGTTAAGTTTAGAAAATAAATGGCACAGCCATCTATAATCTAAGGCTTCAGAACCATAGTCTTAGCAGCCTAACCTCCTATATACACACCTGGGCCATGTGACCCACAGCAGCAAGCTCAACCACACTGGGAATCCAGAATCCATCCTGATTTGAAGCAAGAGGGATTTAAACAGCCGCAGTTCAACAATAGGAAACATCAAATATCCCCTGTTCTCTGCAAGCCTGGACATTGAACCCAATGTAATGTAAGAGTCAGACAAATGTGGTTTTACCTGTTGGCTTTGCCTATTCTTATTGTATGTCCCATGGAAAGTTACTTCACCTTTTTATAACTTAGTTTATCTCACCTAATAAAACAAAGACAATGGCTATCTCATAGGATCGTTGTAAGATTTAATGAGAAGACATAATTATAGTAGCTAATACAGGGTGTAAACTGAGCCAGGCTCTGGTGCACGGCTCTTTAAGTGAATTCATTCATTCACTCATGTGATGCATACTCACTGAATACCTGCCATTGTTGGACACTGTGTTCTGGGGCCTGGAATAATACTAGTTAATATTATTGAGTGCTGACTATGTGCCAGGCATATTTCTAAACAAGTATTTTCTCTTTTTCCTCCCCAGCGTCACGGAAGTATAATTTGTATACAAAAAAAGCTGCACAATATTAATGTATAGAATTTGCTGAGTTTGAAAATATGTAAACACTCATGTTACCACCACCACAATCCAGGCAATAAACATGCTCGTCACCTCCTAACGTTTCCTTGTGTCCCTCTGTTGTATAAATGAGTTAATCGTAAACAGTTTGTTCACATGTCTAAGCATATTAAATCTTCACAGTACTACAATGAGTTTCTTTAATCATCACAATAGTCCAATGAAATTGAATACATTATTTCTCTAATTTTAAAACTGGGAAACTGAGTCATAAAGGGTGAATAAGTTGCCCAAAGTCACACAACTAGTAAATGGAGGACTCCACAGATAATACTCCGTGGATCATACTATTTTGATATACTGTGTGAGGTATGAAATTGCCAATACTCCAGCATAATTGAGCCATACAAACAGTAGCTTTTTCAGGAGATTTTGTAGTACCTGAAACATAAGTGGCCTTCAATAAAAGAGTATTTGTGTTCTCTTTTGTTTTTGTTTTTGTTTTGTTTTGTTTTGCTTTGCTTCTTAGAACTGCCCTTCAGCCATATTTCCCAGACCCAACCTTGACTTTGTGCTTCAGGTCCAGTATTGGGTCTCTGTCACACTCCAAGTGCCTGTGTTGGGTCCTGGGGACAGGCTTACACCTTACTCTACCCCATCAGACCTCTTGACCTGGAACTCGAAAAAATTGGTGTCCCCAGGACCTTATATTAATACGAACACCAAAATCACACAAATACGAAGAACTATCATGTAGTGAGTACTTACACTGTAGCAGGTTCTGTTCTAAGATTTTTACATGTGTTCGTGTATTTAGTCCTCACAATGATCCTCTCAGATAAATGCTATTGCTTTTCCCTCTTCACAAATAAAGAAAGTGAGGTACAGGGAAATCAGGTGATTTGGCCACACCTGCTCCCTTCAGGTAGACCTCCTTGTCCACCTGCATCACCAAACATCACTTGCTCCCATATTACCACCCTTCATCACTGTTACTATCCACCCATCTGGACCTCTATATTCCCAGGCACCATTCACCCCTGGATCCTCGTTCGTTTTTTTCCCTTTTTCCTTCCACTTTTTGCTAGCCACTGTGGGTGTCTGTGAGAACCACCCCCAGCTTTGCCTCACCCCGCTTGGCCAGTCCAGGGCACGGTCTAGACCCCCGATCAAACCAGACACTGAGCAGTTACCACAAGTTGTCAGGTCTTATCCTGAGTAACTCTCAGGACTTAGAGTCCTTATAGCTTTTACAGATTAATGCTACAATATAAAATGTTCAGAAGTTTTCAGGAAATAAAAGAGGTAGACCTACTGTTAAAAGGAGACTCAACAGCCCACATATACAATATGTTCCTGTGGGGAAAACAAAAGCTTTAATAATTCTTTTATCCATCTTCCCATTGAAAAGAAATCTACTGAGCATCTACTCCATCCCAGGCCCAAAACAAAGTGCTGGGAACACTGATATAAATAATAAACACAATGGTTGTCCCTTAGGAATTCCCAGTCTAGTGCAGAGAGGCAGATCTGGGAACAAAGCATTTCTACCTACTGTGATAGGTGTTAATTGCTTTAACAGGACAGGACATGAGGTGCCTGGAAGCCCAGGAGAGAAAACAGATAACTGTGGGACACCAGGGAGATTTCTCCAGAGGCTACGCCTTGAAGATGAAAAGGGCTATCTTTCTATCAACCAAGAAAGTAAGAGAGAGAAGAGCATTTAGGCAATGGAGAAAAATGGTCCAGGGAGAGGTAACAGTATGAGCAAGGACGCAGAGGGATTTACAAACTGGTAATGTAGGGGAGACGGCAAGTCTAGAACCTGTGGTTGGGAAAAGAAGAGCTGGAGACGCCAGCAGGAGCCACATGGTGGGGGGCTCTGCGCTGCAGGCTGAGGAGCTGAAGGGTGATGGAGAGAGAGTCTGTTCAATTGGGGCAGTTAAACCCCAGAGCTGGGTTTGGGTACCACCATGGCAGCAGCATGAAAGGTGAACAAGAGGCAGGGACTTTGAAAGTCACGGGAACAGTTTGGTCAGTATTTGCTATGGTAAAAGCCCAAACTGAGGTCAGGCTGTGAGCAAGAGCTGGGGGAACAGACAGAACTTTAGGGGATAAAATGCACTGCTGTCCGTACCCACTGGGTAGAGCATGAGTGAAGGGAGGAATTTGGGGAAACTTTTTTTATGTCTATGAGTGCCTCTCTATTTAAACGGAGAGAATCTGATAAATTACTTTGTCACTGGAATCAAAAATCTCTCAGTTTAGCCCCAGAGCAGCCATTTGATGTAGTGCTAGACAGACTTCAATTTGTCTAAGAGGGGGGAATCATGATTTTCTCACAAAATCCCAGACCTGAGTACAGGTAGAAAAGGAGCTCGAGGTTATTTTTTTCTAATCTAATTCTAATTATCTATTGCTACATAACCAATTATCCTAACACTTATTAGCTTAAAACAATAAATATTTATTATCTCACGGTTCCTAGGGGTCAGGGGCTCAGAAGCAGCTCAGCTGGGTGGCGCTAGCTCAGGAGGTTGCAGTCAAGATTTCAGCCATGCTGCAGTCGTCTGAAGCTTGACTGACGCTGGGAGATCCACATCCAAGATGACTCACACACATGGCTATGAACTAGGTACCTCGGTTCCTTTACCGGCTATTGGCAGGAAGCCTCAGTTGCTGGCCACATGGCCTCTCCATCTTGCTGCTTGAGTGGCTGCAACAGATGGAAGCTGACTTCCCCAGAGCGAGCTTTCCTAGTCTTGAAAGGGACACCCCATCATTTCCAAAAACAGTCTATTGGCTTACCCTGGCCAGCCCAATTCAGTATAAGGGCTACATAGGCCATGAACACTAGGAGATGAAGCTAACACAGGCCACTGTGGTGGCTTTACAGCATGCCCCCTAACTTCAGAGAAGTCATAGCATAAATCCCATTTTACCAGTGAGACAGCAGAGGTTAAGTATGAACACTTGTCCAGGACTCAGAGGGCTGAGCCGCAGCTCTATTGCTATCCGTGAGATCCTGAAGAAGTCAGTTCATTTCTCAGGCCTCAGATTCACCTATAAAATGAAGCCAGCATGTTTACTTCCCAGAGGAGGAATATTGGGGCCTGATGTTTGTGGGCCTGGAATATCAGAGGGAGAGGGTAAGTAGTTATTCTGCGAGCAGTGGGTGAGACTTGAGGGTTTTTAAACTTAGGATCACAGAGCACAGTCGTGTATTTTGAGGACTGCTCTGGAGGCAGTACAGAGAGTTAAGCAGAGGAACTGAGACAAGAGGCGAGCAGAACAGTGACACGGGAGATGACGGATGGGGCCCAGGAGCCCATTCTCAGGTAAGTGTATTAGCAACAAAAGCCCAGAATCAGAAGGGCTCGGGGACCCACCCGCCACGTCACTGCCCTACTCCTGTTCTTGCAGCATTTACGAGGAGAGACCTGCTTAGTGTCAAAAAGAGTGTAAATCTCCATCCTTCCTTTGATGTTTTCTGACAACCTGCGTCTTGATGAATTTCCTGGTTTCGCAATACCATTCGTCTTCGCCTTAGGACCAAGGACCCACTGCAGGATACAAAACCAGCACAAAGGCAAGAGCTATAAACGAGGTTGTCCCCATTAGATGCTCTGCATTTCACTTGGGACTCAAATGAATAAAAAGTTAATAAACTTTTGTTAAAAAGTTGGGAATAAAAGTTAGCACTTTTATTCCAGTCATTCAAGTATTAAAAATAACGCCATTCTAAGTGACACAAACACATTATGTTCATCATGCCAGTGGGGGAAGAGAAAACAGAAAACTGATACGCCGAAGTTCTGCTATCCATTGAAATTGGATGTCTATTAGTTTTCCCCTGAATCCAGAAGGAGTTTCAGTATTTACCATGTACAGAGTACCAAAAATGGTGTGTGTTTCAAAGACATAATGGAGACAAACATGAGTTCAGAACTAAAGCCTTCATTGCGAGGACAGGTAGTATTTTATCAGTTTAATTTTCTTATTTTTAATGTACACAGGGTGGGGGGAATATAAGCTGCTTTAAGAGCTTCCCTTTGAATGACAGGAATGTTTTCTACTAAATGCAACTCTGAGAGATTAAAGAAGAGCCATAAAAAATAATGTTAACAGCCACAATCCCCTGCCCTCCCACTTAAATAAACTCTGTCTATTCTATTAATTATTGTATTACACCATAAACTACAGAGCTAGGAAACTCCCATTCTTTCCACAGATTCAGTCATGCATAGAACGTTTGTGATTGATGGCCCAGTGAGGTTGAAATGTGCAACTGGAGATGAAACATCCCAAGATTAAACATCTCCAGGTAGGGGACTGGCACCTTTCCAGCGCATGAAGCTCGGCCCAGCTATGCAGGGATGAGTACTCAAGGTCTCAGCTTGGTCTCAGCCACAGACTGGAATAATCCCTCCCCTTCCTGAACCTCTAAATAGGCCCCAGCAAGCTTCCTCTTTCATGATCTACACTGATTTACTCAGCAAATATTGACTGAGAACCTGGAGAGCCCACTCCGAGCCAGGCCCTGAGGAGACACGCTGTTAGTTAAGAAGGGTTCCAAGATCAGAGCAACTTAACAGTCTGGGGGTCATGCTTCTCAACCCTGGACGCACAGTAAAATTATCTAGGGCTTTAGAAGAGCCCTGATGGGCCCCACTGCTAACCATTAAACTTTAATCACTAAGGTGAAGTCCAAAACGGAGCCAAAGTCAAGAATCACTAGGAAAGAAACAAACAGGAGATCGTCATACGTTGTTATTAAGGAAAGTGAAAGGTCTCCTGGAGTCGAGAGGAAGGACCTATCCTGACTTGAGAGAGTCAGAGGTTGGCCAGAAGTCACCTGACATCTAATGTTATGATCGAAGAGGATAGAAGACAGCAGAGGAAGGCAGAGGAAGGCAGGACTGAGGGAGCGGTGTGAGCAAAATGAGAGACAGTATGACATTCTCCAGACCTGCAAGATGGACAGTGCGGCTGGCACAAAGGGTCCTAGCAGGGAGAGATAAGTGGTAGGATATGAGGCTATAGACAAGAACTAAATTCTATTCGACCTTGCTCCTTGACTTTCTCAGAGTTATCCAAACAAGGAGTCTGTCCTTTATACTGAAGGCCATGGGACTTCATGAACGGTTCGGGTTGGGAATAAACTAATGCCTCAACCAGATTTCTATTTTACAATTCCCCTGCCAGCAGGTGAAAAGTAATGGGTGGAGGAAGGCTATATGAGAAGAAGTGGGGAATAGAGCAAGGAGGACAGCTGAGATGTTGGTGACATAGAGAAGGAAACAGATGATTTGGGACTTAACTATGGCAGGGAAGACAGAGGGGAGAAAGGAGTGGATTTGAGAGACAATAACAGAAGAATCAGTGACACTTAATAACTGATTAGATGCGAATGTAAAGCAAAGAGGAGACTGAGTACCTGCTTCCTGGCTGGGTGACCAGATGCCTGGGTGACCAGCTGGAGCGGAGAGGAGAACACTTGAATCCTTCTGGCGCCCTGTCCTGCTTTGGCTCCTGCCATCCTTTCTCTTTGACCACTTCCCAACCTAATCACACCTCCCATGGGCATCTGAGAAAAAGACATACAGTTTTTATTTCTGTAGATACTATAACAATGGGAAACCCATAGATGGATGCTTTTAAAAGGGTTCTAGTCCTTTAAAAGAGTTTGTTACAGCCCAGCCGTCCCCAGGGCCTCACTATCATCGGCTAAGTCAGGCACCTTCTCCGCCTTCATTTCTTGTTCATTGGGTAAGAAGACACTCCAGAGACAATGTGGGAGGCTGTCACCTTGACCAAGGAGGCAGAGGGACAACTGGTTTCTCCTCTCCATGAGCAGGATGGAAGAAGTGCCAGGGGATGGGAGGGGAAACTCCTGCTCAGCCTTCCTTGCTCCAGCCAGAAGCATTCAATTTTGGGATCTCAGACGATACAGAGGATGAAAAGATATACATAACATTATAATTGGTTCTAAGGATTAAAAAAGTATATATTACCTAATACTTTATGACCAGCAATTTCACTCTTAAGCATACCCCTGAAAGAAAATACACATGTAGGAATACACACCAAAAGGCATGTGCTAGGTTGTTCATGACAGTATAATTAGCAAAGCCAAAAGCAGAAAATTACCCAAATATCCATCAGTATTATAGGTAAGTTAGTGATCTTCAATTGCATAAAACAATCCAGATAAATCAAGCATAATGTGAAACAAAAGAAATCAGACAAGAAGTACTGCACAATTCTATTTACAGGAAGTGCAAAAACAGGCCAATGTAATCTTTGCTGTTAAAGGTAAGGACAGTGAGTGGGGGGACCCCACTCTGTTGAGGGTGGAGTGCTAAACAGTGACCGGAAGTCAGGGCCAGCATAGCCCCTGGAGTGCTGGGCAGATTCTCTTTCTGGACCTGAGTGCCGATGATACGGGTGTGTCTAGTTTGTGAAAAGGCATTGCGTTGTACACTGATGACAGGTGGGGACAGGTGGGTATTATCGTTCAAAAAAAAGTTTTTAAAATCTATAGCTTGGTTTTATAACTGGGTATTTCTTACCCTTATTTTGACAGGTGAAATTAAGAATCTTACGTGTGGGGGAAACAGGCAGAAAGGATAGGATACTGAATTCAACCTTGGACAGTCTGAGTTTGAGATGCTTACAAAATGCTGAAGTAGTGGCGTCCAGGAGACAGGAATTAAGTGAGATGGTTGCTCGGGAGAATGATTTATCCAAGAGCTTCATGAAAACAAGAAGGAAACGTGTTCTCACTCCCTTCGGAAAACACGCTTGCTCAGAACCAGCACGCAAAGTTAATTATCCCCTTCCCACTGGTGCTTGCCTCTTAGTAAACCTCATTTTTTAATGCTCCTCATGGGCGTTCCTGCAGCAGCGTTTTCCTGATGACGACAACTCCGAGTTGGCAAGGTGCTGGCTACTTTAAACAATTATGTACATTCTCTCACAGCTCACACCAGCCATTCTAAATTCTTCATGCATTCAGAGCCTGGCTAGCTGTTCACCACACCCATTTCCTCTTTGTTCTGGGCACGCAGAGAGATGCCCATTCCTGGCCTTCCTTGCAGTTAGGCATGGACACGGGGTTGGGTCCTACATGGTGCAATGTCAGTGGAAGGGATAGGTACTGCTTCCACATCTGACCCACATGTGACCCTCTTGGGTTGTCACCTTCTGCCAGCCTGAAGCGGACCGGCAGGGCAAACTTGTTAGTCCTGTGATGAAGGCAGCGGAGTCAAAAGATACAAGGGACTTCGGTCCTGGAAGGCCTGCCAGCAGAGAGCCACTCGCGGATCAGAGACACCTATTTTAAACTCCACGAGATGAAGAAATAAACCTCGGATGCCGCCTTGTCCCATTAACCTTCCCCGATATTCCCACCTGAAGACAATCTCTACATAGACCTTCGACTCCAGATTCTGACAGTTCTTTATTTGCACTTATGTCATGTGGTGTCTTCTAGTTTGATCAAGCATACACTTGTCTAGTAGACTAAAAGTTCTGAGTGACAAGGAGCACAGGACTATTCTTACTCACCGGAGTAGTCTCTGGGCCCTAGAAAAGCAACAGACTTACAGTGTGTGTTTAACAAATATTTATTAAATTAAGGAAAAGGGGGGATGGGCTGGGATGGGAGTAAAAGGCAGAAAACTGTACTCGGACAACAATTAAAATAAAAATTAAAAAAATGAAAAATAAATTAATGAATAAATATGTGCCTATTGACCCTTTAATTTCCAACTGAAAAAGTAAGATGTTTTCAAGAACTTTTAGTCACCCATTAAATACCTGTAGAATGAATAAATAAATGGATGTGTGTTTGGATGAGCTCATTCATGCACAGACAGGTGGGGGTGAGTGACAAGGGGAGGAGGAGGAGCATGAGATTTGAAGCCTGGCAAACATGAGGAAAGCTGGAACGAAATAACAGAAATAAGAAAATCAGAAAAATGGGAGCCCTTCTTCATGTATTCATTCACTCGTACATCTCCCTCTCCAGGCATCCGTTCCTCCGCTCACCTCATCTTCCTTCAGGGAAAGCAAACTGAGCAACTCTTACAGTGTAACAAGAGACAGCACTTATTAAATATTTATATAGGGAAGATTGAGCTAAGCACTTCGCATAGAATAACTCATTAAAGCTTCGTAACAATGATATTAGGTGGGCATTAATATTTTACCCATTTTATAGACAAAAAGTCGAAACTGAAGTGGCTTGTCAAAGTCACGTAGCAGTGGGACAGAAACTCCGATGCAGCCAATCCCAGTCTAGAGCCGAGCACTCAATCAGTATGCTATGGCGATTCCCACGTGCCAGCCATGGCTTCCCTCAGTGAAACTGCAGAGAAAAACAAGGAAGCATCCTTCTCCTTTAAAACTCACCATACAATAAGCTAGTAATCTCACTGTAATGTCTAGAGTGACATACGACCACGGAGGAGTTGCATAAAGTGCTGGGAAAGGGGGTGGAGCAGGAAGGAAAGCTTGGGTGACTTAATCTAGAAGGTGACATTTGAGCTGGGTCTGGAAGATGAGTGGGCAGGTCAGTGCAAGATGAAGGGAGACATGGGAGAGAGTCGAGCAGGTGGATCAGCAGGAGCCAAGGCGCATGAGCACAGTGTTCCCGTGAGCAAGAGTATCTGATGCTTGAAGTTGGGAGGGAGCGGAAAGGAACAAAACTTTAAAGGAAGTCTGCATCCAGATTATAAAGATTCTCGATTTCCAAGTTGAAGGCTTGCTCTTGAGCTGGGAGGCAATTAATTAAAAGTCACTGAAGAGGTTTAAGCAGAAAAATGGCGTGATAAAATGTGTTTCAAGAAAATTCTCCTGTGCTGTGTGGGGTAACGAAGGGACACGAGATGGAGGGGGTCATGGTTTGAACAGTGCCTATGAAATGACCTCCTTTGGAAATAAGCTCTTGGCAGATGAAATTAAGGTAAGAACAGATGGGATCGTACTGAATGAGGACGGTCCCCAAATCCAGTGGGAAGCTTCTCACAAGAGATAGCAAGTGAAAGGACAAAGCTGGTGCCATTTGCTATCGTGGCACCACTTGCCAAGCAGGACTATGACCTTATGAAACGTGACTGCCATTTCACTCTTCCGAGCTTATGTGCCCAGGACTGGACTGCAGCCTAGTGTTACAACACCCCAACAGCCCAGGGCCACACAACAGCAATCCCCCAAACCCTTTTAATCCAATTATAATCCAATAAAAGCTCAAAGCCCTCACCCCTCAATGCTGGTGTCTCTTCACGCCGTGCCCCTCTCCTCCCTTGCAGAGTGAATAGAAACTTTATTCTCTACACTTTATTCTCTTTGTGAATTCTTTCACAGCCTGTGTCACTGACCACCCCACCAGCAAGGACACAGAGAAGAAGGTGACATGAAGATGGAGGCAGAGACTGAAGGGATGCATCTACAAGTCAAGGAATGCCGGGGGCTGCTGGCAACACCAGAAGGCAGGGATGGTTTGTTTCTCCCTCAGC
>PVKM010021260.1:0-22710 GCA_004027735.1 Carollia perspicillata
CACCATGTGTGAAGCCCGCTTAGCCCTGAACTCCTGATGGGGCCATCCCCCATGAAGTTACCTTCTGTTCACCTGTTGACTGTCTGTTCACCTGTTGTCTGTCTTCCCCTTTAGAATGTGAGCCCCAGAAGGGCAGGGTTGCTGTGTTGCTTGTGTATCCCCAACGCCTGGCACATTGCAGATTCTCAATAAATATTTGTTGAATGAATGAATAAAAAATGGTATTAGATACACTTTTTAAGACATCAGGACCTGAACATTCTGGAAGACACCCATCTCCAGCACAAGCCAGATGCCCTGGTGTTAGAAGCCTGAATTCCTGTGTGGTGGGTTCTGGAAAGACCTCTGTGGTTGGTGACATAGGGAGGCAACTGTTTCTCCCTGCTGGCTCTCTGTCCTCCCAGGTGTCCTCTCCCACCCTGGGGTCTCCCCGGTCCATTTTTCCTTCTGCAGAGGCTCTGTCTTTCCCCCTCGATGATGCTTCCCCGGCCTTCCAGGCTTACCTTAAGTACCGACTCCTCAGGGAGATCCCACCTGCTCCCACGCTTGCATACCTTATGTTCATTTTATGAACTCTCAGTGACCCTATCAATTGGGCAGTTCATTATTTGTACAACTTCTTGTTACGTGTCTGTCTCTCCTAGAGGCCTGTGTCTGTCTCGTTCACTGCTGTGTCCCCACATCTGGCACAGCAGTGCCTGGTCTGTGCACAGTAGACGCTCACTGAACAGGCGATTCAAGGTGGCTGGCGGAAAGCTCCAGCAAGTTCTGTGAGGTGCACCGTCACCCTTTCAGGTTTCCAAATCACTAGTTCTGACGGGTCTCATCACGACTTGGCCTTCCCTGAAACTGCTTCATGCATGACAGGCCTGGTCTGCCCCTGCGTCTTGAGAAGGCAGGACTCAAGTCAAGCCTCTCTCTGCCCCTCTCCCCGCCTCACTTGTTTTTCTCCTGCAGTTGCTTTTTAAACATAGAGCTCACCCTTCCGAACTGGACCATCACCACCGGTATTTCATCAGCCCTGAAAGAAACCCCATACCCACGAACTGCCACGAATCTCACCCCACCCCCACCCCTCGGCAGCCACTCACCTACCTTCCGTCTGTGCATTTGCCTGTTCTGGACACTTCACATAAATGGGACCACACAGTACGTGGCCTTTTGTGTCTGGCTTCTTGCACTTAGCATGTTTTCCGGGGCCATCCATGGGGTAGCATGTGTCCACATTTCTCTCCCTTCCAGGCCTGAGTTCTCCCCCAAATCTCATCCCACAGAATCTTCGTGTAACCTACAGGTGTGTGTGGGTGGCCCAAGGAGTGGGAGGAGGCGGAATGTAATTATGGTCGGCCTCTTTGTTCTAATGTGGGGAACCGAACAGGGCCTAGGCAAAAAGATTTTGGATTAAAGATTGGTTGGTGGTCAAATACAAAATCGCACTAAATGAAAGTTCCGAAACTCCTTCTGGCACAGATCAGATGCTTTGGCATTCAAAGCCTGGATCCCCAGCCCATTACTGGCAACACCATGGTTGACGAGAAATCAATGTACTGAGGCTCCAGGAGGGGCATTTGCCCCTTGGTGCTCCGGGGCTTTGCCAGCTTGTGGGCAAGGCCCCCTCTGCCCCACGAAGAGGCAGCTGCTGCGCTCCCGCACCCTGACCCTCTGTCCTCCTTACTCTGTGGGAGTCACCGGGACGCCCTCTCTCCAGGTGGCCCTCTTCCAGTGCCCCACCTCTGTGTCCTTATTGCAAACAGTGTCCTGCTGCACCCATCCGTGTAACAGCTGGGGACTCAGACCCAAGTTCGGGTCCCACACAGTCACCTGCAGCTTCTTTACGGCCCTGCCGCCGCCCTAAACTCTCATCAGCCTCCACTCCTCGGGAGTGTGGGGTGAGGGTAAACCTGACAACGCAAAGCCTCTCTGCCCCACTGTTTATTTCTTTTGCAATAAGTTTTCAAGTTTGACTGCTGGGTGGTGCCGCTTCCCTCCTCCCACTCCTACTTGCCAACTTGTGGTTTAATAAGTTGCCTGGTGGTTCCTCATGACGGTGGAGACCCACTGCTGGACTTTGGGTGCCCAGCTGAGCGCTCAGCACCCCTTCCCTCTGGCACAGCCACAGCCCCTCGCCCCCACTCCCACTGGGTGGCCCATCCCTTTATCCCTCTGGGCTCTCCAGATGACCTCTGCTCCAGGGGCTGGTCATGGCTTTCTCTGCCCACAGGAAACTTGGGATCCCACCGTGCCCGTTGCGGTTTGCGGGAACTGCATGTTCTGGGGACCAGCCAGAAGGGGTATTTTTGCCCTTCTGTCCTGCCACTTCCAGCCCACCACCAGGGGCATGCCAGGTGGGCTTCTGCCTGTCCCCTCCCAGTCCCAGTGTTCCACCAGCCCTCCTCCCTTACCTGCTTATTTCTAACCCTGGCTTCTGGCCATGCCTTCACCTCCCTACTGCCCCCTGCAGGAGCTGGAGGGGTCAGGCTTTAGTTCCCTTTCTTGCCTGGCAAAGGAGACCTCCCCAGTCCAGTGCCCTTGTCCGTGGGGTCACTCACCTTCCTCCTCAAGGGGCGTGGACCCCGGGCAGAGGCTCTGGGATTGGCCTGGGAGGAGGAGGCTGCTACAGACTCTCTCCTCACCCGGGTGCCTCAAAGCAGAACGTTTTCCCAAGAATGAGCTGCTTTGGTGAGTGACCATGGAAACTAGATTATTCTGGAAATGCAGCCAGTGCTGTGTGATGGCCACGGTCCATCTTTCTGCAGGTGGAGCGGTATAAGTTCAAGGCCTCACCTGGAGTGGGCCTCAGCTGCCACCCTGCCCTTTCTCCCGTGCATCTGCTGGGCTCCTCCCCAGCCTCCCCGCTGGCTCTTCAACCCTGGCACGCCCCCTCCACCCCTGCACCCCTGCACCCCTCCACCCACATTCTCAGCCTTTCTTCTTGCCTCCGACCTCCTGGAGCACGTGGATCAGCTGAGAGAACTTCCTTTCAGGGCTTTGCTGCCACGGCCGCCCCCTTGCCTGCACAGGGCCCACGCGCCCTCCCCTTCCCACTGGGACCAGGGGCTCCTGGCCAAGGACAGCTGTCCCTGCCGCTCAGCTGCACTGCCCGGCACTGGCCCCTCTCCTGCGTCATCAGTTTTCCTCCTCTTCTGCATCCTTCCCGTTTTTATATAACATGCTGTCAAAACCAACCCTTTTGTTTCCATTCTCGTTCCCTCCAACGGCTGCCCCCGTCCCTGCACCCCCACTGCAAACTCCCCCGAGAAGCCTGCCTGTCCTTGGGCTCCTGTTCCTCCCTGCTGTTCTCTCTCAAACCCACCACCCCATCGGGCTCTGCCCCCCGCCTCCACCCCGCTTCCTTTGGTCAAGGCCCCAGTGACTGCCATGGTGCTAGCACATGGTCAGCGCTGGGCCCCCATCTCGCCTGGCCCCCCGGCAGCCTGGGGCAGACAGGTGCCCCCCACCTCCCCGAAGCCTCTCTGGCTCTCCCCACATCTCCTGCTCAGTCTCTTCGGCAGATTGCCCCTTTGTGGCCTGTCCCAAGGGCCTTGGGCCTTGAAACTGAGTGCACCCGCCTGGGGAATCTGGGACCCAGTGGCGCACAAACCACAGAGCTGCCTTACCGAGGTGGGGGGTGGGGGCGGGACTGCTGGTGCCCCCAGGGCTGCTCTGGGGGACGTGGCGCTGGAGCCTCCAGCTGCCCCTCCTGCAGGCAGAGCCAGCTGTCTCGGGCCTGGCCCACCTGCATGGACGTGGACAGGGGTGGATGACGGGTCTGCCGCCCCCACAACAAGCGCCTTCTCAGTCCTGCTCACCTTAGTAAGTGGCAGCGCCATGCGTGCTCCCTGTGGCCCAGGGTCATCTTTGACACCTGTCTCACTCAGCACATCCAAACGGTCAGCGAGCCCTGTCGGCTTCACCTTCAACATCCACTCAGAATAGGACGTCTCTCCTCCACGGGCCACAGCCCTCCTAACCTTCCACAGCCCTTCGCGGGGGCGGGGCCTGAATCCAGAACAATGACCCCCCAGGCTCCGCTGCCCTCTGCAGCCACGGAAGCCAAGCTCGGGAGGCAGGTGCTGGGGAGAAGGAAAATGGTAGAGTTCTAGTGCCAGCTGCCTGAGGGGAGGGCAGGCTCATGCCTCCAAAACCGTCTCCCCATCTCTGGTCAAGGCAGCCATTCCCATAGGGAGTGGGTGGGAACTCAGGAGGGGCTGAACGCCTAGGGTGGGGGAGTGCAGACGTGCGGTTTCTCTCGCGGGGCGGAGGCTGAAGCGGAATCCCGTAGTTCCTTCCTGGTCTCACGGCCTTCTGATGTTTTCCTCGGGCTGCACGTCAGCCGGCCATCGGTGGGTCACTGCCAGCACCAGCGCGCCTCATTCTGGGAACGGGCGGTTCGAAGGGCAGGCGAGCTTGGCCGGAGGGAAGAGATACAGTTGACTAGAAGCAAAGGGTTAATGGGTGGCTTTGGTCACTAGACTAGTAATACTAAGTCGCAGTTATGCCCCTGCTTCCACTGCCTGCGCCCTCCTTGCCCCCTTCACTCTCGGCTCTGCAGCAGCCAGAACAACACGTTAAAACCCCGGTCAGATGCTGTCCGCTCTGCACAAAACCCACCAGCAGCCCCGCCTCCCCGAGGGCAAAGCCAAAGTGCGGACAGCAGCCCACAAGGCTGACTGTACCTGCCGCCTTGGGGACCACACCCTGTGCCACGGTCCCCTTAAGCACTCTGGTCTCACCACACTGCCTTCCTTGAACTTACCAAGCACACTCCCACCTCAGGGCCTTTGCACCTGCCTTTCTCTTTGTCTCAAATGCTGTTCCCCCCGACTTGCTTGGCCAAGTCCCTCCCTTCTTATGGCTCACGTGACACCTTCATAGAGGGACATTCCCTGACCGGCCTGTATAAAGTGGCCACCCGCGCACCCATCCCCAGCTTTCCTTCCCCACTCCCCACTTGGCTTTTTCTCCCACTATTCCCTGACCCGAATGCACTTACTTATCTGTTGGTCTACTCCGTCTCCCCCTAGGAGAATGAGCTCACTGACTCGGAAGAGCCCCGCTGCAGTTGCGTTGTCGGGACGCTCTCTGTAATAAGTGAGCTTGACTGGAGTAGAGTCACAGGGGAGGTGGGAAGTCCCCTGGACCGTGCCTCAAGGTGACATCAGAAGCTTGCTTACGCTCTGGTGATCTCACTGCAGACTCGGTGTGACCCCATCTGTCCTCTGGCGATGAGGACTATGGGGCACCCTGGTACCAGGCACACAACTGTGGACAGGTGGCCTCACCTGTCCAGCCTCAGCTGCCCCGCCTCCAGGTGGTATGGGGAGGGCAGAGAGGGTGGGGCCTCGCCTGGCACCCGCACAGGGAAAGTGTTCGGTGACTGTCTGAAGGAAATTCCACACAGTACCATCGACTGCCAGCCCCCGATCTCCGCAACAGGGAGGAGGTTTCGTTTCCCTCCATCTCATCGAGGAGGCCCCTGGGGCCAGTCAGACCTGGGTGTGTGGCCTGCCTGGTGGCCCTGAGCCGGTGGTCTGGCTCCACAGGCCTCGGTCCTCTCATCTGTGAAATGGTCTAATAACGCCAGCCTCACTGGGCCTTGTGGAGAAGGGAGCTTTATTGAATGGTGACTGCCGGTGATCTTAATATTTCCCATTTCTTCCAGTTTCCTTCTAGGACACCTTCCCTACTTTTGGAAAAAGGATGAGGTTTGTGGCCGCGTGCTCCAAGATGTGTTTTTGGATTGGTGGGTCCTGACTCGTCATTTGTTGCCCTTACTCTAGTCTAGGTCCCCTGGGCCACCTCCCGTGTCCACCCCAAGGACCCCCCACCCGGTTCTAGCACACACACTCCCTGTTCCCCTGCCCAGGTCACTCCCACCCCCCGCAGGCCCTCCCCTGAGTGCAGAAGCAGACCAGGCTGCTCGAAAGGCAAACTCTGCCCTTCGCCAACCCCATGACCTTAGACCAGCCACCAAAAGCTTTCTAAGCCTCAGTTTCCTCATCTGTAACCTGGGTGTGGGCTGTGATTAGATAAGAGTCATTGTTTGGGGTGGTGATTTACACTCTTCAAAGCATTTTCAAAGACATGTTATTGCTGGATTCCTAGTACAACCTTGGGGGCAAAGGAGGAGGGTAGCAACCCCATTTCATGGATGTGGAAACTGAGGCCCAGTGGGGGAAGTGACTCAGTAGTGAGTCAGCCCCAGGCCAGAGCCCCAAGCCCATAGCGAGCCCCCTCCTGGGGTGGGGTGCCCTGGTCTTCCTGCTGCACCTGGCTGGTGACATTCACATCTCTGGGAGTTGACAGCCTCCTTCGGGTCACTTTGCTTTCCAGGGCTAAGAAGTATGGGCCTGTGGTGCGGGTGAATGTCTTCCACAAAACCTCGGTCATCATCACAAGCCCCGAGTCAGTCAAGGTAGGAAACAGAGTGGTTTCCATGGAAACCGGTGGCTGCTTCTCTTGGGTGGGTGCGTGCATGAAACTCGGCCTGGGGACCTTGGGAGGAATGTTCCAGAGTCACATGCATTCAGGCTGGTGTCCTGAGGATCCAAAAGGGAGTGGCATCTTTCTAACCACCCACCGGCTGGGCGGCTCCCAGAGGCGGGCCGGTTGGTGTGGGCAGGGGGGGGCTCTGCTGTTGGACCCCTACGGTGTGCCGTGTTCAGCTGGCGCGCCTTGCCGCCACAGTGCCTTCACTGGCGAGGCGGGAATATGACCAGCCCCTGTCCCTCAGGGCTATGATGCAAACGAAATACCGATCGATGTGCTTCACAAAGGAAGGGTCAAAGGGCACTTAAACAGTCTTGCTACGGCTCACGCGCTTTTCTGCGTGCTCTATTATCACTGACCTCTTCGGTCTGTAGGAGCAGGGACTCCCATTCGTCCCCATTGCAGAGGCGCAGCGACAGAGGCAGGCACGTTAATCGGTCTGTAATCGGTCAGCGCGGTGTCTGCGTGGCGGTATCAATAGTGGCCGCCAGATCACGTCTGCCTGGGAGTTAGCAGGACGGGGCTCAGATCTGGGCTCTGTCACCACCTGGCTGTGCGACCCGGACAGGTTACTCCACGCTCCGGGCCTCAGTTTCCCTGTCTGTAAAATAGGGGCGACGCCTTTCTCACAGGGGGCGCGAGGGGGGAACTGAGGGAATGTGTGTGAGCCGTCCAGCCCACGCCTGGCCGCAGCGCTCGCTCAGCAAGGGGCGGTGCTGCCACCCACACAGTGGGTGCTCGATGATGCGCGGGTGACTCTGCTCCGAGGGTGGCTGTGGTGGCGCGAAGAGGGACACAGTGCAACTCAGGGGTCAGGTCGGGAGACGAGGCGGACAGTTACGGGGTCTCGAACAGGGTGTTAACATAATTTTGTTTGGAGGAGTGCGGAGAAAATGGTGACAACTGTATTTGAACAACAATAAAAAAGTTTAAAAGAATTAAAAAAATAGTTTTGTTTTAAAAAGTTGAATTTCAAATACAGACACAGTTTAAGACTTTTTAATGCCTGCTACCAAAAACCTTCACGATGCCAGTGAGAAGAGAAATGGGGCGATACATAACTACACTGGGAAACAGTCAAGCGTTCAGCCAGCCTTGCATTCCAGGTCACGACATAATTTGCTCATCTTTTATTATGAATTTTTGTTTCCTCCTTTATTCTTTTCTTATAATGCCTTTGTCTGGTTATGGTACCAGGTTAACAGGCTCGTAAGATGAGTTGGGAAGTGATCCCTTTGCTCTGTTTCCTGAAGGTATTCTTTCTCCCTTTAGTGTTTCATAGAATTCACTGGTGAAGTCATTTGGGCCTGGCTTTTTTTGTTTTTTTTTTGAGGGGATTCTTTGTTTGGTCTTAATTACACATGCAATTTATTTAATCGATATATGGCCATCCAAATTTTCTATTTTTCCTTGAGTTTGGTGCCTTTCAAGGAATCTATTTCTTTTAAATTATTGAAACTATTGGTATAAAGTTGTCCATAATACTGATTTATTATCTTTTTAATGTCTACCACATCTGCGTGATTTCCCTCTTCCCTTCCTGAGAGAGGTAACTTTCTCTTGTCTTCTTCTTTTTTTTTTTTTAAGGAACGTGGGATTTTTTTTTAAGATTTTATTTATTTTTAGAGAAGGAAAGGGAGGGAGAGAAACATCAATGTGTAGTTACCTCTTGAGTGGCCCCTACTGGGGACCCGGCCCACAACCCAGATACATGCCCTGACCAGGAATCGAACCAGAGATCTTTTGGTTCCCACGCAGGTGGGTGCTCAGCCCACTGAGCCACACCAGCCAGGGCTCTCTCGTCTTCTTTACCAGACTAGCAACAGGTTTATCAGTCTTATCTTTCAAAGAACCAGCTTTTGGTTTTATTGATTTTTCTCCATCCCTTTTCTATTTTGTTGATTTCTTCTCTTTCTTATTCCCTTCCTCTACTCACTTGGAGTTTATTTGCTCTTGTTCTACTATTTTAAGGTGAGAACTTAGATCATTGATTTTAGACTTTGTTTCCTCATATAAGCATTTAAAGTTAAACACCTCCCATAAGCACCATATCACCACAAATGTAGCGCACATTTCCATAGGCTGTGCTTTTATTTTCATGCAGATTACAGTAATTTCTCACTTCCCTTGCGATTACTTCTTGAACCACAGGTTATTTAAATGTGTGTTATTAAATTTCTAAATATAACAAGATTTCCCAGATGGCTTTCTGTTATTGATTTCTGATTTAATTTTGTAAGGGCAGAGAAAATATTGCTCATGATTTCAATGCTTTTCAGTTAATTGTAGCTTAGAAACAAAAAATAAATCAATTGCAGCTTGTTGTCGGACCTAGCACATGGTCTGTCTTTACGAATGTTCATGAGCAACAGAAAGAATGTATATTCTGTAACTTTGAATGGGGTGTTTTAGAAATGTCGGGGGGGGGGGAGGATAGAACAGCAATGAGGTCAAGGTGGCTGACAGTGTCGCCGTCATCTTCTCAACCCTCACTGATGGTTGATCCACAGGGTCTAGCGATGTCTGAGGGGACGGTTGGGCTCTCCGACCACAGTCACGAATTTGTCTATATTTACCTTCCGTTCCATCCGTTTTGCCTCACGCGTTGTGAAGTTGTGTCATTAGGCCTGCACACATTTATTGTTGCCGTGTGTTGTGATGGACTGACTGATCCCCTTACCTTTAGAAATGTCCCCACTTATCCTTGGTGTGATGTTCTGGTTCCTAGAATAGGTTTTGTCCGGTACTAATGCATCCGCCTCAGCTGTCTTGTGCTTGCTTAGCATTGCATGGTCCCTCCATATACTGTTCTTTAACTTTTCACCTATCTGGGTTTTGTATTTAAAAGTAGGTTCCCTACAGACAGCATGGAGTTGGATCTCGCTGTTTTATACAGTCTGACAATCTCTGCCTTTTAACTGGAGTGCGTAGTCACTTACATTGAGTGCGATTGTCGGTGTGGTTCGGTTCAGATCTGCCACGATGCGGTTCGTTTTCCCTCCGTCCTACCTGCTCTGTGTTCCCCTCTCCTCCTTTCCTGCCTTCGCAGGGGTTGAGTAGGATTAAGTATTTCATTTTATCTTCACTATTGTGTTATTATCGCATGCGCATGCGCTCTCTCCGTGTTTGTCCTGAGTTCATAGTGTAATCTTTAACTCAGATCAACCCATCTTCGCATACTATTGTTCCACTTTATCTCTGTCCGCTTTTAAGATGTTTCTTTACCACTGGTTCCAGAAATTTCATTGCGATCTGCCTTGGTGTACAATTCTTTGTATCCGTTCTACGTAGATTCTTTGAACTCCTTGGACACGCAGGTTCCTTGAGCACATTGGCAGTATCTGTAATAAGTGTGTTAACGTTGTTGTCTGGGAACGCCATCCTCTCTATTATTTCTGGGCCTGGTTATGGGTCAGAAGTTCCGGCTCTTTGGCGTGTCCAGTGATTCCCACTCCGCACTGGACATTGTAAATTGTATGCTGACGAGTGCCTGACTTTGTCTTACTCCTGTTCCGGCAGAGGGTAAGGGTAATTGCGGATCAGTCTGATCCTTTCCGGGTTTGCTGTGAGGCTTTTGTGGGGTTCAGCTAGAGTGGACTTCTACTGCGGAGCTAGTTCAGCCCCACCGCTATGGACTGGCCCTTCCGGGGCCTCTGATAAGGCCTCACGTCTGAGGTTTAACTCTGGCCTGTGGGAACTCCAACAGTTCTTGGCCTGTGCAAGCTCTGAGAATTGTTCAGCCTGTAGTTACTCAGTAATTCTCCTTTCCCAGAAGTTGTTTTGTTTACTAGTCTTGTGGAGTTTTATCTACACGTGCACAGATTGGTATTTATCCAAAGATGCAAGAGTTTCCACATAGGATCTCTTTCTGTGCAGAGCTCCCTCGTCTCGGGGCCTCTGCCCTGCCCGCTCTATCCCCCTCTCTGGCCTGGACCCTGGTCTCTGGCCCATACGTTTGGAAAGGCGGCTGGGCTATACCTGACTTTCTTCTTTTGGTGTCTTTGCCCTGAAATTGGCTCTAGACAGGAAGCCGGAGTAATCCCAGGTTGCATGGCTCGCGTCTCTCCCCGCCCCCACCCTGCCTTTTCTCTCTCCCGATACTCACTGTGCTGCACGGCCTGTGCTCCAGTGTCAGAAAATGGACACTCCATCCGTCTCACCTGTGCCACTGTCCTTTATGGCAGGAGGGCACCCCCCCCAGCAGGTACGGGCACTAGTATGCTGTCAGTGGGGGCAACCGGAGAAGGCGGCGATGTACTGAGGGTGCCCTCTGCACCCTGTATGTCCTAGAACCAGGCTCACTGGGCCGTCAAAGGATCCCCTGTCCCAGGGAGAGCTGCCATGGGGACCCTGGTCAGCTGCTGTCGAGGCGGCTCTGCCTCCACGTGAGGGGTCCTTCCTCCAGGTTGGGACTGGCAGGAACCTCAGAGTGCTCAGGCATGTTTGAGGGGCCTGGGGGGCTGGCCTTCGCTGTCACAACTGTTTGCAGGAGAGGATCCCTTTGGGAATGGGGTAGTGAGAGACAGGACTTGGCTTACAAATAACCACGCCTGGGGGGCAGTCGGATCACCCATTTCTGGGGGTTCCTTTCAGCTCAGAATTTGATATTAGACCCCGGAGCAAATCTCACAGATACGGGCAGCCCCCGAGAGAGTGTGCAGCAGAGCTATCGTGCCCCGCCCCTGCTTCCCAGCACCCCCCGGACCCGGCTCCGCGCCCCCCAGGCCAGGCCTCCCCCGCCCCTTCCCACTCCAGGCACCTGTGCCTGACGCACCCAGCGACCCAGCTTCCCCTGAGGATCAAGGTTGCCTCTTCCCTCCCCCACAGCAAATGGTCTGCAGCCACATCCTGTGGCCAGTTTTCAATCTCAAATTTCTTCATCTATATGTAAGTGAGCACAAAGTACCACCCACGCTCAGGGTCGCCTGGCAGTAAAGGGTCTCCAAGACACCTGGAGATGTTTACGGAGCACCTGCTGTGCTCCAGACCCCGTCCTCAGCCCAGTCAGTCGGTAGAACAAAGTTACTCTTCACAGCAGCCCTACCAGGCAGGCACTCTTCTTCTCCCCATCGGGTGAGATGAGGAAACCGAGGCCCAGAGGAGGGAGTAACTGCCCAGGGTCACAGAGTCCTTAGTGCGAGGTGGAGTGAGGACGCCGAGCCCCGATTCCAGTTTGAGCCAGCTGACTCCTCAGCCCGAGCTGTTAACACCTGGGCTACGCTGCTACCAGAGTTGTCGGGTGTTACCATTGTACCGTCCAGCTCTAGGTGAGGAAGTTGACCCTTCCTCCAGGAAGCCTTCCGGGACTTCCATGGCCGGGTTGGCACCAACAGCCCCAGGTCTGTGCCAAGTGCCTCTCCTGTGCCCCAGAAACCCTCCCTCCCAGCTGCTCTGGGTTCAGGATAATCACTCCCCCCCTCGGTGCCCCGCCTTCCTCATCCCTGAACAGCATGCTGCCGCTTGAGGCTGGGGCTTCTGGAGGGCTAGGAGGGGTCGCGCGCGTGAAGCGTTTCCACCGTCGCTGGCGTGCAGCTCAGGGGGTCATTTGGGGTCCGTTTCACAAGAATCAAAACTGCCAAGTGCTCTGCAGCCTCTCAGGGGCACGGGCTGATGTTGGTTTTTTGGGGATGTCTAGAAGTTCCTGATGTCAACCAAGTACAACAAGGACTCCAAGATGTACCACGCCATCCAGACCGTGTTTGGGGAGAGGTAAGGCGCGAGGAGGGGACCCGAGGGGAGGCCCAGGGCTGTGAGCAGAGGGCCCACGGGCTCCAGAGCCTTGGGGTAGCATCAGGGCCCGAGGTCCTGGCTGCCAGGCCCGTAATGCGTGCCCTGCGCACACGGTCACCGCCCTTGTCCTCAAGCGCCGCCCCGCCCCCTTTCCTCTCCGATGGCAGGTGAGAGTGCGGGGTTGCTGAGGCTGGGGCACACGGTCATCCCACCTCTTTCCCATTTATTTATTTTGTGTCATGGTCAAGTTCACAGACCATGAAGTCCGCCGCTTTAATCCCATTCGAGGTCCAGTCCAGCGGCATTTAGCTCATGACTCGCGACGTGGTGCAGCCATCACCTCTGTCTAGTCCCAGAGCATGTCACGACCCCAGAAGGGGACCCCGTGCTCGTGAGGAAGCCCCTCGCCTGTCTCTCTCACCAGGTGTCTGTGTCCCACAGGCTGTTTGGCCAAGGCCTGGTGTCCGAGTGTGACTACGAGCGCTGGCACAAGCAGCGGAGAGTCATGGACTTGGCCTTCAGCCGCAGGTGAGCGTGGCCGCAGCCAGGCAGCCTGGGTTCTGGCCGGGCAGAGGTGGTGCTGGGCTGCCTGGCATGGGTGGGCTTGGGAAGCGGGGTCTTCCCCCGAGGGAGTCTCGCCCAGGCAGAAGGGACAGAGGGAAGAGGCCGGCCAGTGGGACACGAGGCTGAGAGAGGTCCCCGTGTGGTTCGGGAGCATCGAGGGTCGAGGAACAACGATGCCCAGAGGGGTGCGGGTCCCTGTCCCCGACGGACTTCCCTGGGTCGGGCCCTTTATTTTATGTATTATAGTTTCTACTTTGGGGCAACATTTTATTGTGAAGGAACTTATATTCAGATACCGTTCACCCATTTACAGAGTGCACTCGAATGGTTTTTGGTATATTCAAAACTCGTGTCGCCGTCACCACAGGCCGTCTCAGAACACTTGCATCACCCCCGAGCAGGAGCCGTCCCTCGGGCCCTCTCTGTGCCCGCAGCTCCTGGCAGCCGCTCCGCTGCCGTCTCCGTGGATTTTATATTCCAGACACTTCCTACAAATGGAATCGCGCAAAGCGTGCTCTTCGGTGTCTGGCTTCTTTCACATGGCGTTGTGTTTTTGTGGTCCATTGGTGTTACAGGACAGGTCAGAAATTCGTGCCTTTTTTTTTTAAGTTTTATGTATTTATTTATTTATTTATTTTAGAGAGAGGAGAAGGGAGGGAGAAGGAGAGGGAGAGAAACATCAATGTGTGGTTGCCTCTCACTCGTCCCCCATTCAGGACCGGGCGTGTGCCCCGACTGGGAATTGAACCAGCAATCCTTTGGTTTGCAGCCCATGCTCAATCCATTGAGCTACACCAGCCAGGCAGAAATTCACCCCTTTTTATTGCCAAATAATATTCCAGCGTGTGGACGGACCACAGATCAGCTGATGGACGTTCGAGCTGTTTCTAGTTTCTGGCTTCTACGAATCACACTGCTCTGAGTGTGCACACGAATGTTTCCGTTTTTCTTGGGTGTGTCCCTAGGAGGAGATGGTGGGGTCACGCGGTAGGCCCATGTTTAACATTTGCAGGGAGATAACCTGTTATAGTGACACGGTATCAAATTTGCAGAGGAACCGCCCGGAGGGTCTGGGCGACCCCAGTATATCTTTTACCAGATCCACTTACTGGTTTTCTTTAACTCGCCATGTGTTGAGCATTTCTTCTCTAAGTGTGTACGTAAGTATACCTATCATTCTCTGCGTGCTTGTGTGCGTATACTCATATTTCATATAGCGCGTTTTTAAAAGCCATTGAAGAGTAAGTTGGGGACATTGAGGTCCCTTCTCTTAAATATTTCTGTGTGCCTTTCCTGAGAACAAGGACATTCTCTCCCGTGACTAAGGCTCAGGTATTGAAACGAGGACCTTTAACACCAATCCAGCACTGTTATCTACGACTTGTATTCGAATTTCGTCATTTGCGCAATTACGGCTACTGTTTCCTCGTCTGCGATCCAGTCCCGCTCGTGCGCTGCGTGTGGTCTCCATGCCTCTTTCTCCAGTACTCTAGAGCAGTTCTCGGTCTTCCCTGACTCCCTGGACCTCGAGACCACAGGCCAGTCCTGCTGGCTGCCCTTCCCCCCGAGTTTGTCTGCTGTATCTGCGCCGTTACGCTCAGGCTGGGCTTTTTGGCGGGAATGGTGCAGAAGAGAGGGTGCTACCTCCTCGGGGCACACACTCGGGGGGCACGCGCTGTCGCTCTGTCGTTGGGGGAGACGTTACCGTCACTTGCTTGGTGAGGGCAGCGGGCCCCAGGTCTCCCCGCTGGGAAGTCACTGGTCAGTGTGTCATTAATCTGTGGGCAGGTATGTACACATGCCGCCTCGGCCTTCTCCGCCCCGCTGCCTCCGGCCTCCCTCCTCCAATGCGTCCGCCACACTCCAGGGAGAGATCTGGCCAAAATTCAGGTCTGACCACCTTCCTCCCCTGCCCTGAGGCCTCCAAGGGCTCCCTGTCATCCCAACGATGAAGGTCAGACCCCGCCCACAGCCTTCTGGCCCCTGGACCCCTCCAGCATCTGCACCCTCCCTCCTCCACCTTTCTGAAACCACTGGGCCCCTCCTGGCATGTCTGCCCATGCTCCTGCCACCCCCTGCCTTCTGTGCTCCCCCGAGGGTCCTAGGCCTCCTCCGACACCCAGATGAGGTGGCCCTGCTTCGGGAGCTTGTCCCCTGACCTTGTGGCTGAGCCCCACTGTGAGGCTGAGTGTCACGCCACTTTTGGGGTCCTCCTCCACCTCCTCACTAGACCCCGGGTTCTGGAAAGCTGGAGAAGCCCGCTGCCCCTGCAGCCCCGCGCCCAGCACCGCACGGAACCCGCCACCAGCCCTCCAGGAATGTCTGCAGAGCAGAGTGCGGGAATGACGTAGCGAGTTGAAAGGCCTTGGTGTGACTGGAGGGGCCCGGGGCAGGAGCAGAAGGGGTGGACAGAGGAGGCATTGATTTAACAAACGCTGCTTGTGCCAAGAGCCTGGGTGTCAAAGGCCTGTGAAGGGGCCAGGGTCCCGGCCCTGGGGCAGCTCTGACGTCGTGCAGGACATAGACTCAAACCAGATGACCACCCCCAGTGCTCGTGACTCCGCTCCGGGGCCATTGTCTTACAGGACGCACACAGGCCCTGGCGTCCGAACGGCACTTCACACTTTAGTGAATGCCTTCACAACGTTCTCATTTTTTAAATTAATGGGGGTAACATCCCTGTAACAACATCGACCGTCGTGCCCAGGCTCAGGTGTGCAGTTCGGCGGTGCTCAGTGCCTCCCTCACCCCACACTCCCATTTTCAGTCTCACAGGGAGGCAGGGAGGACGATTTTATTGCAAATGCAGAGTTCGCCAGGCTGGACGAAAGGCACTTTGGGAGGTGTTCGGGGCTGGCCTGCCTGTGGCATGGCCGCTCTGGCTCACTGCTTCACCCGTGAGCCCTCTTTCCCTCTGAGAGCGAGAGAGAGGGAGAGAGCGAGAGAAGAAAGTGTTTTGACCCTTGCTGAATTCACACTCACTAGGGAAGAAAAACTAGAAACTGCTTGGCGAGTTTCATCTCCAGCCATGATCCACGTTATTATATACTTTCGATAAAACTGTGAGAGCCAATGGCCAGTTTCTGCTTTGTCAGACATTGCTTGGATGGAAAGACACTGGTGCCGGTCATTTTCACCAAGGACAAGGGGCTGGGCTCCACTGTACCGCGGTCGCTCCAGCCCCGAGCTCGTGTCTCCAGCACTGGCAGGAGACTCAGTGCTGGCGTGACCGCCAGCCTCGTGCTGTCCGAGCAGCCCACCTGCCTGTGATGCAAAAACAAAAAGAGACGGCCGCAAATAACTTTGCAAATAAGTGTGTGCTTGCACACCATGTAAGTGTGACGAAGTGGAAGTGTGGATTGGGCCTGCGTGGGGCTCAAGAGACATTTCCCTCAGGAAAGTGGCATTCGGGGGTCCCTCTGGAGAGCGGACCGGCATTAGGGACGGGAGGTGGCAGGGAGGAGCGCTCCAGGCAGAAGGGCAGCGTGTGCAGAGGCCCTGAGGTGGGGAGGAGGGGCGTGCTTCGGAGGTGCTCAGAGGCCATTGGAACAGGAAGGCAAAACTCTGGGTGGGAGTCAGCAAGGGGAACGCCCCCCACCCGCCGGGTCCAGGGGAGGGTTATCGCCTCCCTCCAAAGAGTGACAAGGTGCTTCAAAGTGTCTTAGGCGGTAAGGGGCTGGGTCGGGTGGTGCTCTGAGTCGGGCCTGGCCCACAGAGGGTAAGACATGCAGTCGGCATGGGGTGCGGGGTGCGGGCGGGGCAGCCGCGGGCAGGGGGGCACTCGTGCAGGCGTGACGGTGGGCAGCGGGAGCAGGGCTGGGGGATGGGCGAGGAAGAGCCGGTTTTCTTTCCTAATTTAAAAAATTGCTCCTTTTTTCTCTTCTCTCATGTGTGTTTTTTTTAGTGTTTTAAAAAACTTTGCATTTGGAAACTTCAAATTCCTAGATAAGTTTTAAGAACTAGAGTAGGAGAGAGAACACCCCTCTGTCTTTACCAAGATTGTTAATGTTAAAAGTTGCTTTTAATTTCAAAAGCAGCGTTTGCTGCTCATATAAAATCAGGACTATGTAACGTGCCAAGGGGCAGTCTCCCCTGCCCCCCCACTCCCTCGGGGGTGCCATTTCCGTGGGATCCGAGTGCCTCCCCCTGCACGTCTTTCTAAGCTCTGTGCCTGGCGGATGAGCCCAACGGCTGTCCCGGGGAGGGGGCGCAGTGGTGGGGAGCTCTGGGTCTGAGGACTCCTGTCCCTGCAGGGCTGGGCACTGTGACTTCTGGAGGACAGGAGTGGAATGGGGAAACAGGGCTGCAGGTGGCAGCCCGGGGCCAGACAGGCCAGGCGAGTCGGCTGTGCCGGCAGAGAGGTTGGAGGGGAAACTGCGTGGGTCCTGTAGCTACCAGAGACCTTTCTTTCCTTCCTTCCCACTGTCCTCTGCTGTTTCTGCTCTGTCGCATTCCCTCCAGGTCAGAGTCGAGGGGTCCAGTGGCAGACAGAGGGCCCAGGGAACCCTGAGGACAAGGGCAAAGGGACAGCAGCCATCCGGAGTGGAGGGGAATAGTGGACCCCCAAAGCTTGATTGGATTCCTAAAACCCCAGCCTGGGGGCTGGCCTCCTGGGGAGGCCAGATAGGTGGTGAGGGGCCCTACCTCCACTCTGCACACTGGCCCCCCTCCAGAGAGGGGCCACAGGATGGCCGAAGCCTTGGGGTGGTCCTGCTGGCCGCTGCTGAGCGTGCTGTCTCCGCAGCTCCTTGGTCAGCTTGATGGGGACATTTAATGAGAAAGCAGAACAGCTGGTGGAGATCCTGGAGGCCAAGGCGGACGGGCAGACCCCGGTGTCCATGCAGGAAATGCTGACCTGCACCACCATGGACATCCTGGCCAAGGTGATGGGTGGGTGGACGCGGGGGTGGGGCGGACATGCCTCCCGGGCAGAGGGCTCCCTTCCCTCCCTCTTTCCTTTCTTCGTTTTCTCCTCTGCCTGCTATGCCTTCGAGCTTCAGCTCTCCTCGACTATTCAAAACACCTAGCGTGAGACTGGAGCTACTAACTGCTCCTCTCAAACTGGGCCCCGAGAGGGGTGGGCACTGGCCTGTGGCCAGTCAGGGAAAGAAGCAGGACCGGATCCTGGGTCTGCCCGACTCCCACCCCAAAGCCCACCTCCCCTTCACACTCCCCATGGGTAATGGCTTGAATCCTTACCTCGGCAGACCCAGCAGTGGCCCCATGAACCCCAAACCCAGGTAAAGGCAGGTCAGGCAGCTGGAGGCTGGGGACAGTGAGTGAGGAGTCACGGTCATTCACCAACCCACTGAGAAGCTGGGTGTGGAGTGGCGAAATGCATCTTGTCAGGGGAGAACCCAAGGCTTATTTAGTAGCTACTACATGCTACTTAATCCTCACGATGTTCAGCGTGGCTCTTTGTGAGGAGTCGAAGACACGATGCTTGTCAGCCCTTAGCCAGGGCCTGGGTCTCCAGCTGAATGGCACCGAGCTGGGCCCCAGTGTTT
Source organism: Carollia perspicillata (assembly GCA_004027735.1). NCBI lineage: Eukaryota > Metazoa > Chordata > Mammalia > Chiroptera > Phyllostomidae > Carollia > Carollia perspicillata. Next base: position 18,291 of record PVKM010021260.1, read on the forward strand.
GGTCCTCCCATCCCTGAGGTATGGCCTCGTCCTTCTCTCTCCCCAGGCAGCCTTCGGGATGGAGACCAGCATGCTGCTGGGAGCCCAGAAGCCTCTGTCCGGGAAAGTGAAGCTAATACTGGAGGGCATCACTGCATCCCGCAACACCCTGGCGAAGGTACCGCCTTGGCCCCCCTTCTGGTGATCGGCCACCCTACTTGTGTTGTCCTCATTCGCTGGAGCAACTCCTCCAGGGATTTTTTTTCAGAATGAGTTTTGAGTGCTGGTACGCCTATCTGAAGTGACTTCTGACTCAGTTAGGATTCACATACATTGCCTGAAATAGAGGCTCAAATGAAACTGGTTTAAGTAAATTAAGAGTTCATCTTTCTCTAGTGTAAAATGACCTCGAAACGGGCAATCTAGGATGCTCAGGATGGCTCCACAATGCCAGATGTTCCCGGATTTTCTTTTGTTCTACTGTCTCCAGCGCATAACCTCATTGTCATAATCTGGCTGCTGCAGCTCCGGCTATCACCTCCCAGTTGGTAGTCCTCTGATGCCACCCCATTTTTGAGGGGCTGCTGATTCCACCTCGCTGCCCTCTGGCTGTGGTTTCCTCCTTCACTGTAGTCCCTACTGCTTCCATCCTTCGGAGGATCCCTTCTTATTTTCCATTGCTTTCTGGATGTTTTCAGGCATCTCTCCCCTCCTTTCTAGGGATTTGGAGCCGGCAGAGGAAGCCGATGGATGCGTGGGGGCTTAGCCAGCTTTCTTGATCTAGTCTCCCTGGCTCCTTTATGTTTTCCTAGAATTTTCTCACATTCTTCTGACCTCCCCGTTTGCTGCTGGGGTGTATTGTCGTTTCGGAGCTGGGGGCGAGGGGCGAGGGAGGTGTATGTCCTCAGTGGACCCTCTCGCGCTGGAATCGCCTCCTAGTTCATGCCCGGGAAGTGGAAACAGCTGCGTGAGATCCGGGAGAGCGTCCGCTTTCTGCGCCAGGTGGGCAAGGACTGGGTCCAGCGTCGCAGGGAGGCCCTGAAGAGGGGCGAGAACGTGCCCGCTGACATCCTCACGCAGCTCCTCAAAGGTGCGGTGTTCCTGGCGAGGTGGGGGGGCAGGGTGCCTCCTGGGGGCGTGTCTTCACGAGCAGTGGGAAAGTGGGGAACGGGATGCGAGCGTTGCAGGCGTTGCTGCCGGACCCTGAGCCGCTCTGTGTCTTTCAGCTGAAGAGGGCGCCCAGGACGACGAGGTTCTGCTGGACAACGTTGTCACCTTCTTCATTGCTGGTTCGTAGTGTCGTCGGCCACCGAGGGCTCAGAGCCCCCTTAAACCCTGACTCAGAGATTTTTCTGGCCGTCTGAGGGGAGTTACGCTGCAGAACTGGGGGGCCAGGATGAGGGGAGCGGAAGCCTCCTCTCTCTGCTTAGGGAGGTCCGGGAGGCCCCCTTGGTGGCCCCTGGCCTGTTAATAGAGTCATGGGGACTTGTGAGGGTGTCTTTTTGGGGTCCGACAAGCTTGGCAGTGAATTCAAGCTCCACCCCGCTCAGACTTTGAGGGACGCAGCTTCATTTATTTGCTCATCAAATATTTCTTGAGTGTCCATCTTCACCTAGAAAACTCCTCCTCGCGCTCCAGGGATCCCTCAGGCGCTGCTTCCTCAGGGAAGCCCTCAGTGATTGCCCAGACTCTTCAGGCCCCAGTTGGAAGCTCACCAAGGTGCCCAGAGCTCCTCCGCCCACACGCCTCATGGCTTCAGTTGTATATTTGCTGGTGTGGCTGCATGACGCTCGTCCCCCCGATAGATGACAGGCCCGGTGGGCGAGAGGTTATGTTGTTTCACTCACCTGTGTGTTCCTGGCCCCAGCGCAGTAGGTACCCGTGAAGACTAGGTGACGTGAACGAACAAGTGAATGGATGCTAGTCTCGGGGAAACAGAGGTGAACAAGATGAAAGTTTGCCGTTTGTGGTGGTGGTAGATGGACAGACAGACAGGGCCCTGATGCGCCCCCTCCCTCCCCAGGAGTGCCCAGGCCTCCCTTCCCAGCACCCACGTGCTGTGAGGTGCCGTCCCTTCTCTCCCCCCAGGCAGCCCCACCCCCACCGGGACCGCTTGGCCGGCAGTGGTTCGCGGCTGGGAGGCCACCTACCCCTGCAGAGGAAATTCCTGCAGTGCAGGCGGTTCCTCCCCAGGCCAGCTGAGCACATTGACCATCACCTTGGCCAGATCCTGCCAGAACTCAGAATCGGCCCCCTGCCCGCAGGGTGGCCCCTCAGCCACCCGGTGGTTCCCACCACTGGAGGTGTGCCCCCTCCAGACCTCAGGCACTGGTGCCCACCACTTGGGGAAAACACGGCCTTGGGCCCCAAAGCCTGCATGACTTGAGTCCCAGCCCTGTCACTCCTGCTGTGTGACTTCAGAGACACACATTTCTCTCAGCCTCAGCCTTCTCTTCTACAAAATGGGTACAGATGTCCCTCCCGGCCAGGCTCAAGGACAGCTGGAGGAAGGGCCTTTCAGAGTGTAAAAAGCAGACACATGGGGAGAAATGGTGTGTATTTGACCACACTGGCAGGGTCAGGCGATGTGGAGGTGGACAGGCATCCCTTTATGTCTGTATGTCCAGCACAACCGTGGGGGGCAGAAGTGAGGGCCTGAGCTGCCACTAGGGGTTGGAGTCTCGGAAGTTGGGCCTGCAGCCGCTCTGTCCTTTCTCGCAGGTCACGAGACCTCTGCCAATCACCTGGCGTTCACGGTGATGGAGCTGTCACGCCAGCCCGAGATCTTGGCGAGGTATGGGGGGGCCAGGGGAGGGAGGCTCCCCTGATGTCGGTGCAGCATTTGTCTGATGCCTTATTCCTAGTGGGCCACCTGCTCCCACCTCCCAGGGCTGAGTCCTCCACACGGTGTCCTGCTGCTCTTCGCCCCAGGGCCTTTGCACATGCTGTTACCTCTCGGGAAGCTCTTTTCCCTGCTTCTCTCTTAGAGAATAACAACTCTTCCTCCTCCTCCCTTCCCCTTCCTCCTCCCCATCTCCTCCTATTTCTCAGATTCCTAAAGGGGCTACTAGCATCCTCTCAGCTCGTTTTCTTCTGGGACTGTTTGCTTCAAGTCTGTTTCAGTCATGGAACTGGCAGCTCCAAGGGGCCAGGGGCGGTGGCTGCTTCCTGCCCCACGGTGTACTTAGTGCCTGACCTGGGGCTGCCACTGAGGCCTGAGCAGGACCCCCACCCAAGTGCCGGGGCGCGCTGGCCTTCAGCTGGCCGGATGAGAAGGGCGTGCCTGCAGAGATGGCATTTGAGGGGGGCCACTGGTGTGGTTCTCTTAGGCGTGGTGGCCCAGACTGACTGAGCCAAAAGTGACAGTTCTCGCAAAACGCCCCCGGGCAGGGGGTGGGGGCGGAGAGCTCAGGGCAGGTGGGCGGGGCCTGCGGTTAGTGGCTCTCACAGCAAGACACAGCACAAGAATGGCTTCCTGAGGATATGAAATAGTTTCTTAGTTTCCCAAGAGATGCAATAATAATAATAGGCTCTTCATAGAAACTTTGGAAAAGAGCAGAAAAGCTAAAATGATAATAAAAAAAATCATCCATGGTGGCCCCACCCACCCACCCAGAGGCAGTTCACGGTTAACTTTCACCCCACATTATTGCAACCTCTTCCCAAATCCACTTTTTAAAAACATTATGGGAAAATGTGCACATATAACCTAAAACATACCATTTTAGCTATTTTAACCATACAGCCCGGCGGCGGGCAGTGCATCATATTGTCTCAGGTACCTAGAACCTTCCCACCTTCCCAAACTGACACTCCGCCCCCATTAAACAGGGACTCCCCATCCCACCCCCGAGCCCCCGGCTACCCCCGTTCTACTTTCTGTCTGCTGCTCAGTCGCCCTGCGTGCCCCACGCACGTGCGTGGGGTCAGAGCTGTATGTCCTGTGGCACCTGCTCATTTCCCTCCGGGCACTGTCCTCAGGTTTATCCCTGAGGCAGCGGGTGTCAGCACGTCCCTCTTTCATAGCACGGAGCCATCTGTGGAGTCTTGTGTGGAGGGACCACACCTCGTGCGTCCACCCGTGGATGCCCGGGTTGCTCCCACCGTGTTGCCGTTGTGGATAACGCCACTCGAACACGAGGGTGCGGCGGTTTCCTTGAGGCCTTACTTTCCCACAAGTGGAATTGCCGGGCCGTAGGGCAACCCCGTGTTTAGGTCTTCGAGGCCCCCGCCACACCATCTTCCACCTGCACCACGCACACTCCTGCCGACGGTGCACGGGGTTGCGGTTTCCCCGCGTCCCCGCCACACGCGTGCTCTTCCGTCCTTGATAACAGCCCCCCGTGGGTGTGAGGTGGTCCCTACCCACTCCCATGCTGCACGTCATTCTAACAGTGCGTGTCCCCCAGTCCACCCAGCCGGCGTCCCTGCGCCTCTCAGC
>PVKM010021261.1:7551-22838 GCA_004027735.1 Carollia perspicillata
TTTGGCTGTGTGCTGTTGAAGCTGGTACTGCTGCTGTGGCCGCACTTCTGTTTTGCTTGCTTGTGCTGTAGCCTCTACTGCTATTGTGGCTTATGGGTGCAAGTCTCTGCCCTCCTCACCAAGCGACCTTTGTGGAAGACATCCACGTGTAGATTGTAAAGTGAGGCACTCAGAAGGGGTGGATTGTAGGGTAAGTGGAAGCAGTCTGGCTTCCTCACCCAGGTGTCTGGGTAACTAAGAGAAGCAGTGTTCCCATAGCCTTGGAGGGGCCTGATAACCAGTATTCTCATAGCCTTGAGACTGGGTCTGATAAACTGTTCCCATAACATGAAGTGAGCTCACAAGTGCAGAATTATGTTATGTTATGTTATGTTATGTTATGTTATGTTATGTTATGTTATGTTATGTTATGTTATGCAATGTTCTGGCAGTTTTCTGGCTTTGTTCCCCTCTAGTACTTAAACGGGTAGGGACTCCCAGCTGGGGGTGATGATGATGAGACACACAAGGGAACGGGTGCCATGACGGGTGACATGCTGGGGAGCAGGGGCCATGACAGGAGACGTGCAGATAGACATGCAGCTTGCAGTGTGCGTGGCTCACCCACCCATGAATGAAGACGTGGCAGACATCCCAAATGGCTCTGAATATTTTTCCATCTGCACGAATATCATGAATCTGCCTGGCCTTGAAGGGTGGCAACACAGAAATTATAACCTGCTTAAAGATTTTAAGTCAAATTTCTGAAGTAGTGATTCAGAAGGACCGGCCTATGAAAATGTCTAATCAGGGCGACACTGCCCACACTGATTTTGCCGTTAAGAAGATATGCGAGGCAAGTGCTTATCCTATGGGCCTCTATGCAAGACAGGCTTGAAAAAAAATATTTGACTAACTAGTAACTCTAGCACAGGGCTGTCAAACTCATTTTCACCAGGGGCCACATCAGCCTTATGGTTGCCTTCAAAGGGCCAAATGTAATTTTAGGACTGTAGAAATGTAACTACTCCTTAACTGTTAAGGAGTTGAAATTACATTCGGCCCCTTGAAGGCAACTGTGAGACTGATGTGGCCCCTGGTGAAAATGAGTTTGACAGCCCTGCTCTAACATGAATTGACAGGTTGCATGAATACACATAGAGTTCCTGAAACTATGGAGACAGGGTTCACCTGTAATCTCCCATTACACACACAGGTGAATACAACCCAATGTTAATAAACATCACAGCCTTCAGAAATCTATAGTAACCAGAAAATAAAACTAAGGCTCTCTTTATTAAAATCTGTCTGTTACGTTACTGTATTTATAGGAGACCCACGTTCTGTGTGGCGTGGGCCCAGCTCCCACTCGGAAGGCCAGTGGAAAGTGAGGTCTGATGCACAGGACCCACACGCACGGATAGGTTCTCCCATGGGGGAATCAGGCCTGCATTGTACCTAGGCCACTTTGAGACTTGCTTTTTGCTAAAACTCCCTCACCCTGAATTGAGGCACAAATGTTTACTGCATATCTTTAAACTAACTTCCTAAAGTCTGTGCTAAACCTCCCAAGTATGGAGTGTGACCTGTTCAACCACTTTTCCCCTTGGTCTGCAACATCCTTCTCTTTGAAGTAATTAGTGGCATCCTCTCCTTTGTTTTCTGTAAAAGGTAACCACCTAAAGCAAACCTATGCATAGTAAATATGAAGACCATCATGTACTGTGCCCAGAAAAGCAATAAAAGCTTATCAAGGCAAGGGTCAGTGCACTCTCCTCTTGAGAGAGTGGCCATGCTGTCCCTTTTCCTCCACAGGATTTGGTAGTCCATGTGAATTTGTTTTTTATCTTATCCATAATGCCACGGACCCCAGGAGTTTGGGTCTGTGTCAGTATTTACACTCTGCATGGCTTCAAAAAGTAACTAACTACAAGCACTGTCAATATAAAAACATAAATAATCCTGGCTGGGTTGTTCAGTGAGTTAGAACATTCTCCCAATATGCCAAGATTGTGGGTTCGATCCCCGGTCAGGGAACATATAAGAATCAACCAGTGAATGCATTAAATAAGTGGAACAATAAATTTCTCTCTCTGTCTGTCTCTCTCTCAACCAATAAAAATTTAAAAAAACAATCAACTGCTGCATCAAATCAGAAATGTCAAAATATTTCTTCGATGCCAGCAGTTTACAATTAAACATTTAAATACAACTGAGTTATAATTAAGCTGCAAATAACATATGGGTTTTTACTAAAGTGTTAAAAATCACAAAATTGTTTTGACCCCTACCACACTCCCTGGATTGCTATGCCCATGAAATTTCATTTTTTACAAGGGTACATACCATTCAGCAAAAATCACAATCTAACTGGGTAAAAACAGCTAGAAAAATATAGAAACATATTCTACCCTTGGTTATATTAAATATCCATGTGATCACCTACTCAGGGCAAGAGACACTTAATTGGTATGCTTACTTCACTGCACACAAGATTAGATTGATGCATATCCAAAATCGCTATTGCAGTGCTTTTAAAGAACAGTATAAATGTCATAGTAACATTATCTTTAGATACTGCTGAACACAAGACTTTCCCCGAGGTGTGAACATTCAACATGGAACAGCTTCACACATGAGCCCATGAAACAGTTCATTACAACACTACAGCCACTGTAATCTGTTTATAGACATTAACATTTTTAACAAGAAGGAACTACTATGAAAACAAACATTTGCTTGACATTTTCATCCAACTGCTTACATATTATAATGGCCAAAATGTTATAACCAGTACTAAAGTTGCAAACGCTGTATCTTTTTAAATCACATAGGTTTCCTTCAAATAAAACCATTAAGCAACATCAAAAATAAAAGTAGAGCTACTGGTTATCATTTATGTGGATTTTTGTATTCAGATCTCTTCCTCTTTATTTTATCCATATGTCCTTACAGCCTTGGTTAAATCACAGGAAGCAAACTACTGGACAACCATCAGGCTTCCCACACGAGATGATTCTGTCTCAGAAGGTGTCCCTCTTCCTTTGGCTTCTGACAGTGGCAAGGCCGGTGCTCCAGGTCGGCTCTCAGGCCATCATGCTGTCTCGCTCACCTCCTGCCTCTCTCTCTGTGATGGTCATCATGATGCTCTCCACTTGGAGATCTGGGGGCCGGCCCTTCTCATCTTCTACTCTGGTCCCTCTCTCGATTGTACACTGCATGGGTCTGGATCCAGAACCATAGGACTTGGATTCACTTCCACAATGCAATCTTGCAAAGATCTAGTAATAACTTTGCAATGATCATCGTCAGACACTTTGGGTTGTTTAATTAAAGAAATTGTAGTTATCAGTGTCTCAGAGGCCCTCCCATAATCACCCACACTAGCATCAGACACAGCTCTTGAAACAGCACTGCTTAAAATCTCCCTGTTCCTAGTCACAGTTTCTTCAAACTCAGCTTCACTCAATAGCATTCTTGCTCTATCTATTCCCCTTCCAGGAAGCTCATGGCCACCTCTGTGGTATGGTGAAGGTCGGCCACATGGATCTGTTGGTGGTGGACCCTGACTCTCTGATGTAAGCACGTCGCTGTGAGCTGATGGAAGAAGAAAAGCCAGGTTCACATGTGGAACTGCCAGTGGGGCACCTAGAGGTGGTCCAGGAAGACGCAGAGGAAATGCAAGCATAAGTGGTGGCCTGAGAGGACCAAGTGAGGGAGAAAGGGCCTGGAGTGGCAGCTGCAGCCTGAAACTGAAGGGGGTGGGCCAGGAGGGAGCGAACCCAACGCAGGCTGTCCAAAAAGTTGCCTGGGAAGAAGAACTGGTGGTGGGGTGTGTTCTCGATTAGGAGACCCAGCTAAAGAAGGCAGCAGAGCCTGCCCAGAAGATGGAGGGCCTGGGGGACCAGGTAGGCCTGCAGGACCTGAGGGTGGACGTGATGCATTCTGTCTAGCTGGAAAATGGGACGGTGGCCCTCCTGGTCCTGCTGGCCCAAAAAATATGTCACCACTGGGAACAGCCCCTGAATTGGCCCTGTCCTCTACCACCTCGTGGAAATGCTGCAGCTGAACTGCCCCGTGCAGGAGCAGCATGACCTGCCCCAGCCGTTTGTCCCAACTGTGTCGTTTTCCTGGACTGCATTTCAAATGGACTCAGGAACCCTTTACTCATCGAGTTACAACAGGATCCTAATTATGAAGTTTTCTTTTAGACAACAGATCCAACACCAAAAAGGACAAACCCCTTTGACTGGCCATCTGCCCGATATACCAAAAATTTTATCTCCAAAATACGATTTATTCCCAAAGAATGAACTGATTCCGTTGTCTTCATCTGTTGTCCATCATGTCAGATTTCCAACATGTAATGCAGTTCTCTTTCCAGTATACACATAAGCAACATTTTGTGCTGCTCTTGTAGTGGCGCTGCCACCCGCAGTTGGTGGGAGGGAACCCGCGTAATCCTGGTCCTCTGGGGCATTGCCATTAGTGCACGTGGAGGGATGACAGCATCATACATTTGTGTCTGACCCAGCTAAACCCCGTTTCTCCCTGTACGTTCCTCCGCCTGCCCCTGGCTGCTGTCCCTCTGCTGGAGCCCGGGGTGAGTTCCTGCCCGCAAGTCTGTGCACCTGTCTTTTTAAGAGGACTCTTGGGATTCCAGCAGCCTTCTGTCACACCTAGACAAAATCCCCACTGGTCTTCACAGCCAAGTGTTGTGTGGGCTCCACTTCCCAACATCTGAAGCTCTGGGCTGGAGCCCCTTTCTCCTTGAGGGGAGACCTCTGCAGCTAAGATATCCTTCTCAATTCTCAACCACCACACACGAGTGTGGGGCAGCCCACTTCCCATCTCTTCCCTCCCCTCCCAGTCTCCATGTGGCTTCTTTTTTTATATCCTTAGTTATAGCACTTCCGTTCAGCTGGTCTCTACATCGTTCTCTAGATTGGTCATTCTATCATTTAGTTGTATATCTGATGTGATCACGGGAAGAGGCGAGCACAGCTTTTACCTATTCTGCCATCTTGACCAGGACTCCACAAGGAGTACCTCAAACTCAAAATACCCTCTGAGGTTTGGACATTCCTTATGTCAACACTTACCTGGCTCAGTGCTGCAGGATCCCAAAGAAGCCCACCACAAACCGTGCCGTGGACTTAACCCCCGTGGGGTACAAGCGAGGGCCCATTGTGCCCCACTCCCCACTTCACTTTGAACGAACTTGGATGAGTTTCTCTCAAAACTGTGGGCCTTATTGCTTTACATGTCAGGCCATGACTATATTTGAGCTGTTCTTAGAAAATCCTCGTGGTGGATAAGGATTGAGGTAACTCAGGGAAAGGAAAAAGGTTGGTGCTTTTAAATTTGGTTTATTAATTGGATTGCTTACTGAAAGTCTGAACGAAATCTTTGCTGGTTAAATAAGAGACGAAACTCTCTTTCATCCCGAGAGAGAAGGGGCACTTGCTCCCCCATCCTGAGTAGTCACTGGGTTGATGATAGTTGCTCAGACCCCTGAATCCCAAGTGGCAGTGATGGGAGCCAGAAGGTGTCCATTGTGGTAATGCAGCTGATCTCAAAGGAGCTGGTGGGAGCCCCAGGGAGAAGGGTGGGGCCCTGGGACAGGTGCACCCAAGGGAGGAGCCCGAGCCTCGGAAAACACTGGGGTTCTGAGGGGGGTCCCGTTAGCTCTTGCAGGCCCTTGCTTGACTACTCTCAGGTGGTGAGGAATCTCATGGGGTTGCCTGGGGCCCCAGGGATGTCCCCAGCACTGGGTCATCTGGAGATGAGCTGGCAAAGCCTGACTTTCCCTAGAAGTTTATACAGACTCTACAGATCTCAAAATTAATGTGGGAAATGCTGCCTCCCAGGCTAACAAGGCCCACCACAGTCAGCCTCCCGTTACTGTTAAGGTGACCGGAATGGAGCGTCTTCGATTCATTCTTCCAAGTTAATTTTGCATGAACAATAGGAAAAGGCTGGCTATAGAATTAGGCAGAATAAATGGAAACATATTTAATTGGTCTCTGGAGGCTTCAAAAATAGGTTTTAGATAAATAAATCAACTTAGGATGTCATTTAGGTGTCAGCCTGACCCCTAAAGGTAAGTCCTTGTTAAAAATGGCTGTCCTGCCCTGGCTGGTGTGGCTCAGTGGATTGAGTGCCGACCTGCGAACCAAAAGGTCACTGGTTTGATGTTGCAGGCCAGCTCCCCAGTAGTGGGCACACAAGAGGCAACCACATATTGATGTTTCTTTCCCTCTCTTCCTCCTTCCCTTCTCCTCTCTCTAAAAATAAATAAATAAATAAAAATTTTTAAATGGCTCTCCTCACTATATAGGGGAAAGGTCTCTTGGAACTTGACTTGCCAAGGACAGATCTAAATTGTAAACGCCTCCCCCAAAAAAATGGATCCAACTATTCTCTGTTTGTGACACATATATTGTAAATGTGAGATAATTTTCTATGGTAGTAGAATTAAAATTAATTTAAAGGCAAGCACTTGTAAGAATTGGGTACCCTAAAATTCTCAGAAATATAGAAACTAACTCAATTACTTTTCAAATTCACCTAAGTTAAAATTAATCCTTACTAAATAAAAGCTGGCTTAAGTTGTTGGTTTACGAATAACAGAAATGTCTTTATTTTGCCTGGGGTTTTACAAAAATAAGTCCATGTTAATAATGGATTTTATATGTGGATGAAAAAAGTTTCTAGAGATTATATAAAATGTCCAAACTCAATAATGCTAATTGATTACTTCTTAGTTTTCATTACACATCAAGGTTTTCCAGGTTAAAATTTCAATATATATGTCTAGATATATATTGAAACATGCCTCCATGGGTCTCAAGGGGACGTTGAGGGAGGAGGAAGCATAGCAGGGGAGGGACTCTGAGACTGTGCACCTGTGGCTGGCCAGCGCCTAGCAGCCTGGTTGCCAGGAAACGCCTTTTAGCACCTAGGTAAAGACCTGCCCACACTTAGCTTTATTGGTAGTTAACCTCTGTTTCACCCTACTTCATGATCATTCTATAATTAGCATTGCTGTTTGACCCTGAGAGGGCACTCAAGGGGAATTGTGGAGAATGCCCCCACACATACAAGCTAGAAGGTCATGTAACTAAGCATGCACAGTAAGAAGCCCATGAATTGAAACAAAGGAATTCGCCCCTTGGCTCATGCACTGCCAAAAGCCTGGAAACAAGACAGAGGGTTCAGAGAAACCCTGGTCCCTTTAAAACCCACATCTCTTGGGCAGAAGAGGTCATTTCCTTGTTGGCAAGGAGATGGGCGCTCCCGTATCTGGGGAGTGTCGTCCCTTCACAAATCACACTAACTGCACTACACTGGGTTCATCGAGAGACACACTTCCCTTAATAAACTCTGCATGTTACACGGCAGCAGCAGGGTGCTTCACTCACAGTCGCTGACTTTTCTGATAGCATCTGCTACCCGCCCTTGGCATGGCAGAGGCCTTGAGCAGCCTTGGTATCCATCTGAGCAGCAGCATCCTGAACAGGCACGCACTGAGGCTTCCGGAGCTAAGGGTGTAGAAATTCCCCCAGGAGGCTGAATCCAATGTGGTTTCCACTCACCCTACTGCTGCTATCGAGCCTTTGTTCTCTGACACCGCTCCACGCCCCCAGGGGAATTTAGCAACGGTTGTTTGCACTCCATCACTCTAAGACTTCCCCCGTGATTTTCTAAGGCCAGGGAGAAGGGAGTGTTGAGGCCAGCGGGAAATGTCAGAAGGAAGTGAAAGATGTTTACTGAACTTAAGGATGTGCTTACTTAGGCTAGCAGATAGCCATCTGACTGTTACTAAGGAAGAAAATTTTTTTTGCCCGCGCGATTTCAAACCCACCAATGATGGGTGACCCCTTTGTATTGCTGAGCCAATCGCTAACCGCCACATTCACTTCTGTGCCCCGCTTGCTTGCTCGAGTCCATAAAAACCCTTAGTTGTGGGCGTTAGGCGCGACTCTCATTTGCCGCTCTGAGGAGCACTGTGTCTCCGGACACGTTCGGAGAGTTCGCCCCTGCGCAGGTAAAACTTTGGCCAATAAAGTACCATCTTTGAAACCCTGAAAGTCTCCGACGTTTGTTCTCGCGATTGGTGGATGCAACAGGGAGCATTCACAAGACCTCCTCATTTCTGAGACATGCCACACAAAACCTCCTTGATACACACCATGTCTGCCACCAGAAGCCCATGGCTTTTGTAGATAACAGACCAAACGAAAGATAAACAGGGCCTGCCAGGACCTCAGCCTCACCTCTCCTAACAGCCTCTTTTCTGCTGCGTCCCAACTTCATTCATGATCCCTTCTCTCAAAGTAGGAAAAGGCCTGATTTCTGCCCCCAGTTAGCTCTTCAAACCCCTTATTTCTCTCTATGGGATGCCCACCACTCTAGAAAAAATGAAGTGCTGGTTCCCAGTGGGGCCTTAGCAGGCAGCTTCACCTCTCCCGATCCCTGCCTGTCCAGGTCAGCCCAGACCGGCCACGATGCCAGGCTGTGACAGGCAGCTGGCTAATCGATGCCATCGGACTCCTCTTTGTTTCCTAAGCATCTCCGGTGCCCGAGATCTGACCCCAAATAAATGTTAACAATGTCATTTTCCTTTGAATAATAATCTCAGACACAAGGAAAGCTATATCGTAACATAGTTCTATATTTTAAATAATTCAGACAGCAACAATCCTTAAGCACTCAGTACATGGGTTTCTATCGCAAAAAAAAAAAAAAAACAAACAGCAAGTAGAACATTGAAGCCATAGATGAAGGCAGTCAGCACACCAACGGCCCTTGGTTCAGACAGCGGTGGATGAATTACTAGTCTAATGTAATCTTACAGACATTGTCTTGGACTAGAACATAGTTTTGTACCTTAGTTCATTTTCTTCATTAGAAAATATATCTTTGAACTCTCAATTCTTGAAATCCATGGGCATAGTCGGATGACCTTAACCAAAAACAAATTCCCGTCTTTGGGCCTATGAATTATTTGCTTGTGGACTCAAAAGTATCACTTGACCAGACTCCTTCTCTCTTGCCACATCACTAAGTTCTGACACATACTCTCACTAAAATCCCCACCAGCAAGACTAAAATGGCCCCAAGGAGCACAAGCCCTCGCCACAGCACCAGTTGTCTCCCAGTCAACTTCGCCATGTCCTTTGGATGGACCTGAAGGCGTTCTTCTTGGTGCATCTGCTGATCCAACTGGGTCTCGTCTTCTTTTTCAACATCTGTCATTAAACTTTCTCCATGGTTTTCAGGGCCCACTGAGGGGAGAAGGAACTTAGTTAGCAGCTTAAAAGGACTTTGTCCATCGCTATGACAGACATATAAAAGGTGATGTGTAGCATGTGTCACTGTCTGGGAGCAAGTCTGTTCAGGAAGCAGTGCTACACCAGGAGATTCTGACTCACAGGCATGGCTTGCCCTACTGCTGGCCTAGGGCCTCCGGGTGCCTATCCCACAGCAGGAACTAGGGAAATGTGGCAGCTCTCTCAGTTCAAGTTTACAGGGGAAACTTTCAAGGGGCCAACACCTGTATAATCATTTCAGAAAGGAGACAAGGTCAATGGAAAAGAGATATAATTCAAGGCCATTCATAGAACTGAAGACAGATGTGAATCCTCTCTCAGAAGGCATGCTAAGTACCTGGCATGCTAGTGACTCTGACCCCGAGTTTAGTCTCATGACACTTCAGAATAGCAAGAATAAGAAAAATATCCTAAAAGCTTCCCAAGAGAAAAATAAGGGAAGATAACCTAACAGAACAAGAATGAGACTGGCATTCACTTCTTAGTAAATGTGAGTTGGTAGTAGGCATGCTACAATGTTCTTGGAGTTCTGGGAGAAAACAATTTCAAATAGAATGACGTCACCTCATACTTACAAAGGCTTACTCTGAGTCAGGCACTGCACTCGTGAGCCCCCACTGCACAGTGTGAGCCCCCAAGCCCTCTCAACTGCAGGGAGAGGTGAGTACTATTCTTATCTTAGCTTTTAACAAATGGTAGATGATAGAAAACTGGGACCAGCCCCTTCTCTGAAGATAACTACAGAAGCTGGATAAAATAAATGAAAAACGTCACCTCGAAGGTGCCAGAGCACTAACAATGTAATGAAAAGTCAGTCACCAGGAAAGATCTAGGGCAGGTGGAAACCAGGCTCCGTGGGGCCACTGTCGACCTGAGAGATCTCCATGTGGACCAAGCAGCACTTTGGGAAGCTTGGCAGCAACCCAGGCAAACCTCTCTGCACTCCAGGTTGGAGCTCTGAAGGGCTGCATCCAAGAATTAAGGATGAACCAGAAGTAAATGGGCCCTTACACTAGTCACCTTTGGCTCAACCGGGTGAGCCAAATGATGTCCAGAAATGTCCAGAAATGTCCAGAAATGTCCAGAAATGTCCGTTTCTGAAATTGCTCTAGACTGCTAGTAACCCTAATTGTTGGACAGAAGCAAAGGAATATCCCCTCTGAAGACAGACAACATCACCTGAGGCCTCAGATGACTTTGACAGACAATTTTCAGATACAAAAGCCTGGAACACAATCAGAGATAACCAGACACGAAGGACACTAGACACATGAATGAGATCTGGCAGAACCCACAGAATTGACCATTGGCTGTAATTCAGCCAGTCTATGAACTCAAAAGGGTTTCTGTTACAAAGCAGCGAAAGAACAGTGTGAGAGCACGACTAAATGCCTCAGGAACGAACCTGGGGGACTACTAAACTGATGAAAAATGATAAACACATTTGCATGGTGTTCATCAGAAGCAACAGTCAAAAGTCAAAACAATGATCTGTTTAAAGCCCACATTTGCCTGACAAACAGGAGAACACCACGGAAGCAACACACAAATGTCAGCTTCCAAGATGAGGTCAAGGCACAGCATCACCATGCGTTAGGAGTGTCCCAGAATGCTTGGATGAGCACCACAAATGAGCTAGGAGTTGGCTACCTGCAGTCTCTAATCGTCTACAGCAGTATGTTAATGCCTGAAATTACAGCAAACAAATCTCAAGTCTATTTGCCTCAAACTGGGCATTTCTCAATCTTATTGTTTTTTTCTGAAACATTATTGCCCTATTTAAATGGGGGCTCAGGGCTGCAAGCCCAGTTGCATCCCCCAGATGGCCCCTGCAGGACCACCTGGAGAGGCAGTGACATCATACCTGGGCAAAGGAAGCCCTGAGAAAGAGGAGTCCCATCCGGGGCCATGTTCTGTTTCATATTGGCATGTACCTGAGCCTACAAGATGAAATACACAGTAAATCCACCAGGCTTTACCACAGTGTTGTTAAAACATTTGACTTGACTCCCCAGTTTAGGAAAAGCCGAGGCATTGTCTCTAACTAACATGTAACATTAGCATTTCTCTAGGTCACAAGTATGGAGTCATCTTTAGAATGATTGACAGGGCTCAGTGGGTGGGGAAGACTGGACAGAAAAGCACAAGATGAGGGGGAAGATGGCAACCAAGATCATTTACAGTTATCCCTTCTTGTTCCTTCATCTCATTTAGCCATCACCTATTTTTCAGATCCCACATTGACCCTAGAAAGTTGGAAAGATGTACACAAGTATCTTAATGGAATATTTTGGGACTGTAAAAAAAAAACAGTGTTGGGATGAATTTGATGGTGTCCCACCTATCTCTCCAGTTCCAAATTTTGTCCTGAAATTGGCTTTTTAGGCTAAGGAGAATGGATAAAGCAAGGGTCATCTGGTTCTTCACATCTGAATTAAATGCAGTTAAAACAATAAGAAAGTAGCCTTTGTGATACAAAGAGAAAAGAACCTTCCAAAATGAAAGGGAGAGAGAGAGAGGACACACTAATTATGCTTGTTTTCTAGGAAGGGAACCTTTCCTGGGATGGGGATGAGAATAGTTACCTGTTGACAGGCTCTTTCCCAATTCAGCCGAGCAATAAAGCCTAGAAAACACACAGCTTGACAGATTGTACAGAGGATAATCCCTGCCCACAGACCTAGAAGTGGAAATATTTAAAAGGGGTTAATTCTATGGGAAACGGGCCACCCTTGGGGAGTGCTTCTCCTGTCTCACTTCTGATAACCTGTATGCACTGCCGAGCCTGAGCCAGAGACTCTTCCAGCCCTCTCCTTCGGCTTTCAGAAGGTCCTGGGAGGCCCAGTGCTCCCTGCTTCTTGGGGTTTTGGATCTCAGAACACTTGTTCAGAATCATAATGCTTAGCTCTTAAGAAAAGTGACAGTTATAAGGAAATCACATTCACAGGACCGCTTCCTATTTCCAATAGTACTGCCTAGCTACTATGCCCTGTTTTCTTCACAAACGTAACAAACGTGTTAAACAGGCAGAAGAACTCTTTACCAGCTCCTCAAGGACCAACGCTCTCCCTTGGAGCTGCCTGCAGAATCTTGCTCACCTCAGGAGCTCCCTGGGCAGGCCTATCTGCAGGGAGATGATGACGCAGCAGGACAGGCTGAGAGGAAGTGGAGCACGGGAAAAGCCTTGTAGGTCCGTCCCCAAGTACCACACAAACACAGAGGGAAACCCCGAGGGATGAGGGGCTTGGGGTCAACTGTGAACTAATGACGTCAGAAACTCTAACAATAGCTGTGAGAGAATAAATATACAAACAGACAAAGGCCAAACCATATTTAAAAAAGAGAACTTTGACCCACAACCTAAAGCAACCTGTTTGAACACCCAACCCCTTATCTGCAACTAACGCCCCAGAAGCCAGTGTGCTGTACTTTGGCCTTATGGGAGGCCAGACTGCTCTTGCTAGGGCCAAACCAGGAAACTCAGTAACACTTCCAGCAACAACTGACCCAAGATGACCAGGACTTGATCAATAAGTGACAGCTTCCCTAACTTTTGTCCCTGCTTCCAACTTAGGACCAGCCAGAAAAAACACACACACCCTTGACCAGTCACACAGGATATCCCACTGCTCATCAGCCTGCCCCCAGCTTCCCTGGGCCAGCGACCTCCCTCAGAACCCACCTGAGCCCTCCCTGTTTCCCGCCGCTGTGAGGCTCTCCCATTCCTCTGCCTGCCTTTTTCGGTCTCTGGCAAAACGCAAGCTCTGAATAAATGGCCTTTGCTTTGCCCATTTGCTTTGTCTTTGTTGAATTCTGGATCTGGGTAAACTGAAGGCAGCTAGGCTGAGCCAATGGTGTACAGGTGGAAGTGCCCAAATTCAGTGCAAAGTTTTCAACTCTGCTCCTTGGCACCAATCACTCTCAGATCACATTTTCACGCTGATGTGATCAGCGTGATATGTAGAATAGAGTTGGTGGCTACCTGCCCTTCCCACATGGACTAGTAAAAGCACATACACATCAGATCCAATGTTCCCGAGCCATAGAGACTACAAGCTCACTCTAATCACCTTGAACAGAATATAACCAGCTATCTCCAGCTGTAATTTGAAAGTTGTGAATTAGATTTCCAGGATTTCACTATACAATATTTAAAAGACTGCTGTTTGATTCAACCTAAGAACGCTACAACAGGATGATTATCAGAACCCCTTAGGCAGGGCCCAGGAATCTGTGTCTGAAAAGCCTCCCAAGAAATTAGAATGGAGCCACCCACAAGAACCTATGGTGCTCTGACGCTCCTTGGGCACCTTGGGTAGGTGCACTGCCCGCCCGCCAGAGGTGACATCATCCTCAAAACCAGTTGGAACTATACTTTTCTTAAAAATGAGTGTGGCAGACACTGACTACAGTCTTCTCCCAGAGGCCTCCCCTCTCCCCACAAGACCCCAACATTTTTTATTAAGATGTAATTGACTTACAGCATTATATTCATTTCAGGTGAACAACACAATGATTCGATATTTGTACATACACTTGACTCTTGAATAATGAATGCAGAGGTTAAAGGTGCACATGACTGTGCAGTCAAAAATCTGCATATAATTTTTGACTCTCCCAAAATCTAACTATAGTTGACCTTTCTCATCCTCAGATTCAACCAACCATAAATCGGAAACAGTATTTTCAATATGCAGTTGGGAAACCACTTTTGGAAATATAAAAATGTTGGGAACCACCCTGCCTGGTTTCAGAAGCTGTAACCCCCATGGCTAAGGTTAAATAAAAAGGCCGTGGGACCATAAGCCACTAAAGAGACAAAGCTTATCTTCCTGGCAGAAGTGCCACCTCTGCCCCCTTTACTTTACCCTGCTTGGCCTTGGGCAGATGACTAGTTAGCTAATGATGGGTAAGATACCTCACGGTAGGGATGACCTAAGACAGGCATGGCTGTGAAGGGGCCCTCAGGGAAGGACTTGGGGGGCTATGGAGAAAGGGGGTGATGGACCCTCACCCCTCAACTTTGACATAGCCTGAGTCCTCATTCTGTCTGCAAGAAGTCTCCTAATCTCTTAGCTGCCTTACTTCCCCTGCCTGACTTAAGCCTGAAACAATGAAGGGCAGTGCAGCTCTGGGCAGGACCAGGCAGTTCCCTGGGGCTATCAGACCTAAGAAAGAATACATAAAATCCTGTGAAACCTGCTTTACTAAGAATGCCTTCAATTTTCTGATAAGAGTCCAAGCATGAAACGAGTTTGTTCCCCAAAGTTTTATGGCCCTTTAGCTAACTGACCCTGACTCAGAATAAGCCCTCACAGTTCTTTAAATGTTATCTGTTGTTTGATCCTTACTGCCTTACAATGACTAGTGAACTTTACCTGTATTCCTGTGCAAATTGAACCCAATAAAAGCCCATAGAGGAACAGGCTCAAGGCCTGCTCAAGGAGAGGGTCTTCTCTGAGAGATCAGCCACCTTTCTTCCCCAAGCAAATGTCTTGGTAGACTTATTCTCATTTGGGACGGCCGGGGTGAGGGCGCTGCTGGACAAAGCTCCCCCACACAAAAATACTGGTTTTTATCTGTGGTTGGTTGAATCCACAGATGTGAAAATCTGAGGTTGTAAAGGGCTGACTGTATTTATTGAAACAAACCCACATATAAATGAACCTGAGCAGTTAAAATCTGTGTTGTGCAAGGATCAACTGTATTGTGAAATGATTACCACGATAATTCTATTTAAGATCCATCACCACCCTTAGTTAGTGTCTTTTCTTATGATGAGAACTTTTAAGACCATCTCTCTTAGCAACTTTCAAATACACAATGCAGCCAGTCACTGTGCCGTACACGACATCCCTGTGACATTGATTTTACAGCTGGAAGTGTGCACCAGGATTTCTTTTAAGTGATTCTTAACCACCTGTACTTTGCACATGATATGTATGTTTGTTAAATAAATTAGTGATCCTAGTA
>PVKM010021262.1:0-22719 GCA_004027735.1 Carollia perspicillata
TTACTAGTAACAGCTATCAACCAATGACTGACAGGAGGTGGTGTACAAGTGTCCCAGCTCACTTGTCCCTTTGCTAAATCATGTATTCTGCACCAATTCCCAGTTTCCCAGGCAGATTTTGCTCCTACAGTAGTAAGTGGCTTGGTGAGTAAACATTGCCTGGCTGCTTTCCTTGTTCTGTTTTTCTACTACATTTCTGATGTTTTCTGAGGCCATCCCTAATTGCCTTTATTGACATAAAAACAAAAACACAGCAGGCAAACATTAAAAGAAGTTTAAATAATTATCTCACTTTAAAGAAAGAAAATTATTTTATTCACTTTATATAATTAAAAGATTATAATAATCTTTGAAAACATGGCCCCTGGCTTTTTTGCTTTCCTGCTGGTGGAATTAGGCAGTAAGCATAGAGAACGAGGCTGAGTTACAAAATGAGCATATAGATTCAGTTTAAATTCATTACAGAAGTAA
The DNA here is from genome assembly GCA_004027735.1 of Carollia perspicillata. NCBI lineage: Eukaryota > Metazoa > Chordata > Mammalia > Chiroptera > Phyllostomidae > Carollia > Carollia perspicillata. Next base: position 472 of record PVKM010021262.1, read on the forward strand.
AACAAAAACAGAAAGCAATGTATCCCCAACGCATTTTAATAATCTAACAACTCTTTGGCAAATGTAAAAGAATTGACCAAAAAGAAAGGAAGATTTTAAAAACATATTAAATAGCATTTGCATGTGATTTGCACATTACCTGGCTTGCTAAAATATATAGATGTTAAGCTGCATAGTAAAAGAAATTCAGATTCTTTAACTATATTTTTCCTTTCTTTTTATGTAAAATTCCTCCAAATCAATAATGTTTTACTTAGTCATATACCTATAATACCTTTGCCTAGTTGAGCCAAATATTTTCCTGAGAAAGGTTCCTGTGTTGCCACCCTTCAAGGCCAGGCAGGCTCATGGCATTTGTGCAGACGGAAAATTATTCACGGAGACGTTGGGATGTCTGGCATGCCTTTATTCACGAGTGGGTGAGCCACACAAGCTGCAAGCTGCGTGTCTACCTGCATGTCTCATGGCATAGCCCTTGCTCCCCAGCGTGGCACCCGTAGTGGCACCTGTCCCCTTGTGTGTCTCTCATCATGATTGCCCCCAGCAGGGTGTCTCTACCTGTTTAAGTACTGGAGGGGAACAAAGCCAGCAAGATGCCAGAACATTACATATCATAACAAAATTCTGCACATGCAAGCCCACTTCATGTTATGGGGACGGCTTATTGGACCCAGTCTGAAGGCTATGAGAACACTACTTGTAAGGCCCCTCCAAGGCTATGGGAACACTGCTTCCCTGAGCTACCCAGACACCCGGGTGAGGAAGCCGGCCTGCCTCCACTTACCCTATAATTCCACATTCAAATTTCTACCATTACATGCACACATATACATATATAAACTAAATAAACTTATTATTAATACCCATGGTGCACATTATTAATATAGAAATGGCTTTTCCTTAATTGTTTAACACGCATGTACACATATTTTCCAATATGGTTTCCAAATCAAGGTACCTGTAAACACCTTGAACCTATCGAATCTGATCATCTGACACACGATAATTAGGCAATGGAAAGTTAGGGAACACAGCCCACACAGACTGCCTTCCCTTACGGCATTAAAGGGATGTTCAGATGGTTCCCTAAAATGAGACTCAGTGTTCAAAATACCCTAGAGGGACTCAAAGAACCCACTGAAAGCTGTTTTACTCACAGTATAGTTTATTACATGGAAAGGATATGCACCAAAATTAGCCAAGGGAAGAAATGCATGAGGCATATCCTAGAAGAGTTCTAAACATGGAGCTTCCAGAAGTCCTCTCCCCATGGAGTCACAGACAGCAGTAATTACTGCCAAAAAATGGTGTGTGGGAATATACACAAACTGTTGTCAACCAAGGAGGTTCATCTGAATCTTGGTACCCAGAGTCTTTATCAGAGCTCCATCAAATAGGCATATGGTTAATTGCCCATGTGCTGACCTCAGTTTCTAAGCCCACAGGAAGTCAAGATGAAACTGTGTGGTCCAAAGTTCTCACCACATTACTATTAGCAAACTGTCTCAAGATCCACAGACAAAGAAAGACCCGTAACAGACATGACATTCCGAGGGCTTGAACATTACTTCCCCAGAAGCTAAGGACTAAAACTAGACCTCTCTTTGGTCAAGGTTAAATTCTTTATTGCATGTGGGGTTTGGGATGGGACTAGAAAATCACCAAGCTAATTTATGTAGCTTGCTTAACACTGCTTTGTAAAGTGGCATTTGAGAACCACTGCTTCAAATTATATATCTTTCCTGCCTCAGTACAATCTGGGCCTCAATATAATTTGCTGAAAAAATAATATCTGATTGCAAAAAAGTAAGTTTGAAATACTGTTCCTTTTAGTCTTTTTGTGAATACTTAATTATAATCATTTAAATGGATGACATGTTGATACTTAAAAAAATGCAGGGAAAATATGGAAAATGCAGGAAATGTACAACATGTGCATTTAAAAAGGAAATCTTGTTAATTGAGCCATCTGGCACATTGTCTTATACTTAGTAGTTATTTCAAAATTCATATATCACATTGGTTTTTAAAACAAAAGGAATGATTTAAATTCAAAGAAATGCTGATGTTTAGATAAATTATGTTTTTATTTTAAAGGAAAACTAATGCTGGAACTAGTGATCTTAGAAATTGTCTAGTCCAATGAAAAAATGATTAAATTAGGACTTCTCGATATGGAATGACTTTCCTAGTGTCACATTTTGAATTGTTATTGCACACAGCAGAAGCCTCACTGTACTGGCTGAAGCAAGTCAAAATTGACTTTGCACATATGAAGAACTCTAGAGGCAGAGCCCAAGCCTGTACTGAGTGTTAAGGCAGCTGCAGAGACTGAGAGTCACACTGTCGTCTGCTCCATCACCCTTAGAGAGTGCTTTCCTTTTTTCTTTTCTACTCATGCTTTTATAATGGCTTTTCCTCACTGACACATTGTATCTATTTTCCATGTAATGTATAGTGGGGAGAAGCAAATGGAGTCTGACCCTTTCCTGTATAATTTGACTTACATTAAATGAGGCAAAACTGTTCATTGTGATCCTCATACAAGGGAGCTTTGACAGGTACCGTAATTGGGCACATAATCAATAGCAGAATCTCAAAAATAAACAAGCAAACAAAACAAACAAACTGTGGTTTTGCCAGTGAGTGAAAAGGGCATATTAAATACCAGGTATATCTGCATTTGCTGCGTTTTCCTTGAGCAAATATTTACTGAGCATCCATTTGTCCTAGGATCAGACTATAAAGTGTTGAACAAAACTAACACAGCCCTAGTCCCTCACCTCATAGAACTTATGCTAATTAGAGAAAAACATACAGTAAAATAGCAAGTACCCCAACTCATATGACTGCAGATTGTGCTAACTGTTGTAAAAGCAGAAGAAAATTCTTTGAAAAAGAGTATTTGAGCTTTAGGATAGGCATGAGCTGCTTCAGGTTGTGTGATCTGGGAAGGCTATTTTAAAGGGATGGCAGTACAGCTGAGATTTGAAAGAGAAGTTATCAGTTGCGTGTGGGTAGGGAAAAGAGGTCCAGGAAGCAAAAACAGAATATATGAAGATGCTGAGATTCTAAGGAATTGAAATATTTAAAAAATGAGGACAAACCAATGTTTTGGAATGTGATAAACATGAAAGAAAAGCTGTGAGAAAAGGCAGTATTTGAATTTTTACACCCTGATTCCCCTCTCCTTAAAATAGAGGAAAAATGATTTTAAAAAGAAGTACAGAGAATTAGTTTTAGTTTCAAAAGCCATGGGTAAGAGGTGATGAAATATTGCTAGATAAGAACAATAGACAGTAAAAATTTTCCCAGTAATGGGAGAAAGATAGAAAGAAAGAATAAAGAAAGAAAAGAAAAGAAGAGAAAAGAAAAAAAAAGTGAAAAAAAGCAAAAAGGAAATAGGGAGAAAGATCAGTGGGACTCAGGATGGTAAGGCCTAACCTGCAGCTGTCTCACGGGAGGAACATCCAGTGGGAGCAGCCAGAGGCTATCCAATGGTCCCCAGTGGTGGCAACGAGGTGAATGATGCCTCATACCTGGAGCTACCAAAGATGTAAATCAGCACCTGTTGTCTCACCGGACTCCATTAGAGAATGTACCTGGCAGGGTGTATGGTCACCATCTTTATCTTTGTCATTCAGCAAGGCTCTTTCCTTTCCTTTGGTAAATATGGCTTATTGATTGACCAAAAATAATGTTGTCTTAAGCCTTCTGGTTTTGCTCTACATAAAAGTCATTGGTCTTTGTAATGAGAACACAGCCACTAAAACATGGCCTTTTTTCTCCTTCATTTCTTAATAGTCCAGTGAGCAAGAATGACAGTAAAAAAAAAAAAAAAAGGAAAGAAAGAAAAAAGAAAAGCAAGAAAAATAGTCAAATTTTATAATTACTATGTAATTTAATATAATTGAGTTTCCTTTTAAAACCAACTTTCATTCATCCACCACATAATTATTTAGGATTTACTGTGATAAAGGCAGTTATTAAGAATTTAGGGACATTCTAGCAGACACATCTTAAGTACATGTACAGGATTCATGGCATATGTTGCATTTCTTTATTTGCATCTCATTTACTGTCAACTTACTTAGCAGACAACTGCCAGGATCTTTATTCCTAATTCCAATCAGCTTCTCTATCTCAAACACTGCCTTTTTGATACTATTCCTATATATTGGCCCTGATGCCATTGCCACCTCCCCCAGTTACATGTCTTCTCTTTGGGTAGGGTCTGGAATTCCTGCCTTTCAAGGCTGCTGGTCTGTGTCTGCAGGGCCTCACAGGGTCTTTGGGTTTGGGGGGAGTAAGGCATCACAAGCCACTACAGCTGTTGCTTACACCACTTTGTGTAGTCCCGGAAAGAGGATTTAGGCATAGCAGTCTCTTTACTCACTTGTTATTCTTGTCACTATTTTATCAGCATCTGTCAGGCAGGAACACATGCTGTCTGTTTTGTATGACACAACTGTGCCGGCTATCCAGCGATAATGCCACAGTCCCCACAGGCAAGCACTTAGCATTGATCGTGATGCTGGTGCTGAGACCTGCTCACCAACCTTTCATGAATTATAAAAGTTTCAAGTTTGACTCACATTTTATTTTTAATATGATTTCAAAATGCCTTGAGATGCCTCAGCATGATAAAATCCTATTGCAGTTAGAGCTGCTTTTGTTGCAGTTCTGAACAATCCAATGCGGGGAGTCTCCCCGGAGTGACTGTGATAACCATGGCATTCCTAAAGAAAGTGTGGAAGCTCTTTATAATGATGGCTTAGGGGGCAGTCACATCACAAATTTCACACATAAGTATGCATGTATGTGTGTGTGTGTGTGTGTGTGTATGTATTTATGAAGCAGAATTTTCAATATAAAATCTAATGAAATCAAAACTATTTTAATGTCTCTGTATATTACTATTGGTATTAATCTTACCTCCTTATCTGAAACACAAAAGATATTTGATAGAGTTTATCTCCTTGAAATTTCAATTATTCCCAAAATAGTAGTCCATCATTTAGTTGTTCTTTGGCTCAAAAGAAGTCTTAATATTAACCATATGGGCTCTTTAATTGGTCCTATGGGTTTTATTCCGAAAGTATGTATTGTTAAAAAAATGGACAAAGCACAAGAAAGAAGAAGGCACCAGTGGGTAGCGGAAAGCACTCAGTGGTTAGGGTTAGGCCCTCCCGTCCTCCGTCCTGCCCACAGCTCTCACTTGTGTCTGTTCCCTCATTTTTAAACAAAGGCAAGTCATAGTTTCCTCTCCCTGACTTCGTTGTGACACTTTTATGTAATAGTATATAATAAATGTTTATACGTGAAATAACTAATAATAATTATTATCATTAGTATTTGGTAAATGATTAGTAAACACACTTAAATAGGCCTATTCACCAACTAAAGCCCACATCCAAGTTTTACTTATTTCTTAATAATGTAAAAAACTCAAGTGAAGAAAACATATTTTTTACCCAGCTATCTCTTGCATGTGCTAGAAGGTAATGTGAAATTTACAAACCTCATCATTATTTGTGCCATACATTTGTCCTCATACTACAGTAAGTCACCAATTCACTAATTCACTCCCTTTGTTCTTGTGAACAGTACCAATTTAGTTTGAGTGTTCACATCCTTGGCCTCAAAAGATATATTAGCATTGGTCCAAGCTAATGACAGCAAACCAGCTCACCTGTGGTGGTGACTGATTAAGGACTAGAGTTTTGACTCAGCTCTTGAGAGAGAGTTCTTGATCACCGCAGTAAGCCAACAAATCAACCCTTTGACTTTAATTGATGTAAAGCTTGCTACATAACAAAACATGACATGGAAATTTAAGCTAATATTATCATGCTTCCATTTCCTTCCTTCCTTTATCTCTACTTTGATAAATTATTTTCATAACATTTTATAAAACTCCTATTTTTCAGGTAAAAAGAAAATATTTTTTCTTGGCAAATGACTAATATGCCCTCTGGCTCGAATAGAAGATTTCTTGGTGGGGAGCAGGGGTCTCCTGGCACTCGATTGGCTTGAGAGATTAAAATGTTTAGTCAAGAAAAGAAATTATTTACCCATTGCTTAGTGTTTTATAGGATAGGTGCAATAGAGATAATTTTTTTCTAAATTATGTCACAAAGCAAAACCAGGAAAAGAGGGTAATAGTTAATAAAATAATGTGGTTTCTGCTTAACACAATAGCTTACTTTTGAAATACCATATTTCCTGTTATGTGGATGAAAGAACATTCCTCAGATAAAATAAGGATGTTATTCTTAAATTGGATGGGATTTGGTCTAGAAACTTTCTAATGTGCCACAGAACTTCAAAATTATATCATTCTCTAAAGAGTTTTGGCCATATTTTTAAAGTTGGTAGTCACTCAAAGTGAAAGGGACTCTAGACGGAAGAGGCTTGCAGAAAGCATGCGTGGTCCTATGGGACAAGCATTGTCTTTGGATCAGATCCACCTGGCTCTGGGCAAGTTTCTGTAGGTTTCAGAGCTAAGATTTCATCATCAATAAAAATAATAACACCTATCTTTCAAAGTTTGATGAATGATACAATTGCAGTTATTAATTATAAATAAGTAAAATGGTAGTATGATTAAATAATTTTTTTTCTGAAATAACTGAATTTCAAGGTATTAAAATGAAAAAAAAATTTGAACAATAGCTTTATAAGTCTGCTCATTCAGTGACAGAACTATTACCTTTATCTACAACTTTCCTGTACCTTTTAGGTATAGAAACTTAATTGAAACAAAAGAAGGCATCTTTGTTTTGTAGTTTACAGTGTTTATTAACGTATTTTTGCTATTGGCCTTTGTGTTCTCCCATAACAACCAATTATGTAGGGACAATATTATAGTGAAGCAAGACTAAAAAATTAATAAATAACATATTTACAGCTCTTCCTTCTAGATGGACAATAGTTGCACGCAGATAACCCTACTCCCAGTCTTTCTGGTGTCACCACCCTCTTCTCAGTCCCATGGTAAGCAGTAGAGAGTAGATCAAAGAAGTGACAGAGCTCTGCTTACTATCTGTAAACTGTCTACAAGAGAAAAAAACTCTGCCCTTTATCTCCTCTTTTTCAGTTTTTTTTTTTGTTTGTTTAAAAACAGGATTGGTATCTGTACAACTCTTGTGATACATTTTCTCTCTGATATTCCTTAAAATTGCCTTGACTTTGTATTAAACAATTTCAATCCAGGCTAGGCAATATTTTTGTCTTTGAACTTGACATCTCAAAATGTCATCTCTGACCTTGATTAATGTATTTCAGGAGTCTGGAACCCTGGGGAACAGATAGCCTTTCTAATTTATGCTGATATCTCTGCACAAGAAGAAGATCTGAGGTAGAATTAACTCCTCAAAATAGAAGGTTATGAGTATCTGGTGATTAGTACTGGTAGTAGCGTCACAGTGTTAGAGTATGGTGATGAATATATTTAAAGTTGGAAAAAAATTAAAAGATGACCAGCTCTTGAACCTCTGGATTCTTGACCTGATCTCTACTCTTGAAGCTGATTCTCGAGGCAGAAGCAAATGATGGACATTCTAGAACAAGTCATTCTCTGTTGTTCTAATGTGAAAAACTCTAATAGAATTATTATTCTAGTTATTTTTCATTTTATTTATTTATTCATTCATTCATTTTATTTCTGTTCAAGGACAATTGTCTCCATTTTCTTGCCACCATTTTCCCCCACCTCCAACCCTCAATCCTACCCCCTTTGGCTTTGTCCATGGGTCCTTTATACATATTCCTTGATGACCCTTTCCTTTCTTTTCTCCATTATACCCCTCTTCCCTTCCCTCTGATTATTGTCAGTTTGTTCTACATTATTGGAGGACTTTTGATAGGAAATTTATATTACAGAATCCTTGGAATATATCTAACCAGATAAATAATTTAAAGCTAGAAAGACCTTTATTTCTAACTTCCACAGAGTCAGTAATGTTTGTACAAATATGATAGTTTTAAACACTTATATTTTAGAAAACAAGTCACACTCTCCAGTTTCATTCCTAGAGAGATATGTATATGTACATTTAAATAGATTTAAATACATTAATATAGCACGATGCTTTATATAAACTCTACCTAGCAGCACAGCAAATGCATCTCCAGAAAAAGATTCCATTCCTAGCAAAAACTAATTACCGTAGATTTAAAATTCAATACTATTTCTCAATGCATAAACTTGCTCATGAAAAGTAGCACTGCCATTGCAATTTGAGGTTTCATACAAAGCCCAACTTAACTCTGAAACTATACATCTATCTTTTTAAAACTTAGATGTTTTTCAGACAATTGTATTAAACAAGATTTTTTTTTTGCATGGGATTTTGACCATAGTAAATCCAACTGTTACAACATTTTTGGAGAGTAATACTATTTTACAGATCACAGTCCTTTGTGCACGTCTGACCTTAGTTTGCTAATTCATACATTCCTTGTATGTTAATCTGTACCTTTTTGTGGTTGATACAGAAAATATTTTATATATATTATGTATAGTATATACATAATATACTGATACAAATAGGGCAGTATATACACAAAGAAAGTTCAGGTGAAGTTACTCAATGCATTACTGTATACTTTTTTATTCCAAATCCCCATTTGTAAATGGTAACCCCTCTTTGATATCCAAACATATGTGTATCCCGACTAAATATTAATCTTATGTTCTCTTTACTTCTCTTCTAGGCCCATACTCTATGTACGTGACCTTTAAGTACTTGCTACCATCATACTAGAAAGGAACAAAGACGAGGATTAAGAAGAGTAGGAAGAGTAAAGATATTTTCTCCCACGAGGAGTTTAGCTAAGCCCTTCAAGGTGTTGCTTCTTCAACACCCATTTTATTTGACTATGAGTCCGCGGGGGGGCCTTGAACTGGTGCCCCCTCATGCGAGTGTGTACCCTAGATAACAACCTGCAGAGTTACAAGTAAATGTAAGTTCCTGATATGATATCCCCGACAGCCCCTGTGATGAACAATCTCCCTCACTTCCCAGGGCCTTCCCCTCATGCACTTCTTAAATAAGGTCCCTGTAGCATTTACCAAAACCACACTTTTTTTTGTTCGTTAGTTCAAATTGACCAATCTGGCTTTAGCCTGAGGACAGGAAAACACTCTACTTGTGTGCCTCATGGCCCTGCCTCTTTCTCTGCGTGCACCCGGCCTCCACCTCCCAGTATGGCCCCTCGAAGCAGGCAGTGTTCTCCTACCAGGGCCTGTGATGAACAAACTTCTTCACATCAGTTTCTCTTACAGCCCTTTGCCGAGCCATGGCTCATCATCCATCACCTTGTGCTCCACTTCATAAATATTAATTTCATGAATACATAACATCTCTTTATCATAAAAAGTAGAAGCTAAGCCATTTGCTCCATGCCTATATTTCCCTGGGGCTCACCTAAATTACTGCCTGGGTCTCTTAGGCTTCAGGCCCATCCCAAAAAGAGAGAGGCCTTGGGCAGATCTTTAAGCAGCATTCATTGAGAAAAATTAGTCTTCGGCATTGGAGAATCTAATAGGTATATGACAATGTACTATGAGAATAAGACAACTTTTATCTTGTTGTAAAATCACAGCTTTACCAGGGAGTAAAATTAGTCTCTTCCTGCAAGGGTTAAGGAGAGACAACAAAGCAAAAGTTTATGATTTCGCTAAAACGCAACAGAAATCATTTTGGGTCAAGTAAACTAAAAAATTCTCTAATCTGTTAATAAATGCTGGGAACATTTGGCAAAGCAAAATCCTATTTTAGAACATTGGTTTTGAGAGCATGTTAAACAAACAAACAAAAGAACCCAAATTTGATCAATTGAGGAACACAGATAATTTAATGTTTGCTTTAGTAAAGCTTTTAAAATATCCTACCAATTCTGTTATTTAAAAAGAATGTCTTATTTATATTCTGTACTGAGGAAGATTAGAATCATACTCACATATGATCCACAATTTTAAAAAATGCCTTAGGTGGCCTTTATTTCAGATGTCAGAGCAGCACCCTAATAAGCATAGCATTTTTAATTTAAGCTTAATACTGCTTTAACTGAAAGGATAGGGGCAGTTGTCAGGCTGCTCTGAGGTTCCTTTTCTCAGAGTTCCCCTGAATACTGAAGTGCTGGGTGACAACAACACGAAGGACTCTCGCATCCGTAGTCGATCTCAGCGGTGCCAAGATCAGGAGTGGAATAATTCTGTGTTCCCGAGTCACCGTATCAGTACATGTTTAGCTCATTCTTTAGACAGGCTTATGAAGATAAATATGCAGACTCTATGTTTTTCAAATGCAACCAGCCTTGTACAATGGGTGGGATCTGAAACTTAACATCAGATCATGAATATTTGGGTTTGCTGCTTTAAAAAAATGTTTAAAAACTCTACTTTACTTAATATGATACCCTCTAGCTCCATCCATGCTGTCCCAAATGGTAAGACTTCATTCTTTTTAATGACTGAGTCATGCATTGTACCACAGCTTGTGTACACCTGAGACTAATACAAAATAAGATTGAATGTAAACTGTAATTGAAAAAATTTAAAAAATTAAAAAATCAAATAAAAAAATCTGCATTTATAAAGTATTTGACTGAATTTTTAAAATTTCTTAAATGAACATATTAGAAGCTGCTTTACATAAATTATTTTGTTTACCGAATTCATTAATGTGGCATGGAAAATCATTATGTAGATGTTAATCATTACAGAGAGGAACTAAAACCATTCATCTCTTACACAACAAGGACTCTACCTACTGTCCTCTTATTTCTCCCTTGAGCTAAATATCAAAAGTTTCATTTTAAAACAGAGTCCTACGTTTTGGAAGCAATAATTCCATAGCTATCACATTTCAGTCCACCAAAGACGGGACTTTTAACCTGCCAGTGTTTGTTGACTGTGGCTATCTTGTCACATCATTTGTAAACACACACCATACAATTATCACACATGGAAGGAAAAGCAATGCAAGCTAGCTGCAATTAAAGGTGCTAACTAGTGTCCAGGAAAATAATTACTGATTTTCTTTCTTGGTTATATGGAATATTTTAAAAAAATATTTAAGTCAAAAATTAATGGTTAGGAAAACCCCTAAGGAAATCTGACATCAGCTTCTCTTTATAATTAGATTAGAAGCTGTGCACAGACATGGCATGGTTTTCAGAGAGCAACCATCCGTAGAAGCTGAACATCAGCTCCCACTGGATGTATGCTCTTTAATTTGCCACTATTCCCACTGCTACCTCTTACTTTTTCATGAAAGTATGTTATCTATCTGATTTCTGAACTAGAGTCTCTTAACTTCAACTTGAAATGCACTAAGAAGAAATTGTAACTGACCCATAGAGGCCAGATATTAACCATTATTCTAATGTTTCATGTATAAGGCCATGGGAACAAATGACTTGGCCTTGCTTTTATAGTCTATCAAAGATGTATATGTGAAAGCAGACACAAAAATTTTCTCTACATTGACTACTTATGAAAACATCCCATGATGAGGCTGTGATAAGGTGTGGCATCCTGAACTCTCACTATCTGTGTCTGGTTTACAAGTCCACAAAAGTTAGACATGCCAGAGCAACAGTAAACAAGGAGAGGGAAGTTGTTAACGAAAAGCGAACAGGTTTACAAGTAACTTTGGTATGCCGGGGACTCGTGTTCAGTCACAGTCCCAAAAGTGCAGTGCTGAAATGAGTTAAAACATTCCAAGAGCTTCCACTGAAGAAGGAAAAGGAAGTAAGTTCAGACCCAGATTTATCAATGAAATGAAGCAACTTGAAAACATCGGTGTAAAATCTTGACTTTAAGGCAGAGTCCACATAGCATTGGGAATAAAAAACATATATACTTATATATTTTTTATATTTATGTTTTATTAATAGACCCATTAACAGAATAGGCCCAGTACTATTCAGTAGGATCCAGTTAGCTAGCAGAACAATTAAAGATCCAAAAAATTTTTCCCTTATGTTTGGAGCAGTCATTCTCGATGTTGGAATGACTGGCATGAAGTCAGGATAGCTGGGTTTCTGGTCTACAGAGAGAGAAGGGGTAGCTCCACTCACTTGAAGCCCATTCAGAAAAACAGGAGCCAGGGAGTACACACTCCTGCACTAAAACAACCCAACCTGTCTCCACACAACACACATGCCAATCATCTTTAGCGATTTTAACTTTAACACACACCAAAAATGTGTCTGTGAGGAAGACAACATGGGAAGTGAGCTGTCTGAAATAGTCACCTTCCAGTTGTTTGTGCTTCATTTGGGCAGTTTTTCAATTTCCTCACTATTGACATTCGGGGCAGATCATTCTCTGGCTGCTGCTGGTGGTGGGTGCCCTCCCGTGTATGGCGGATGTGCCGCAATGCTCCTGGCCTCCCCACACCAGACACCAGCAGCACGCTCCTTTCCGGCCCCTACTTGCAATGACCAGAATGGCTTCCAGGCATCCCCACAAGTCCTGCAGGGAAGAATTACCTGCAATTGAAAAGTGTGGATGTGGAATATGATATTGAAGCAAACTCCATACTTGACAGGAAAGTCAAGCAAATACCCTAAATTCTAAATCTCTGCTGATTTAGTTTTTCCTGTCCGACCATCCTATCTCCGAAGGTGGCATTTTTAAAAATAAAATGCTAGTTCAAAGTCCTCAGTATCATTACACAAAATATGGTAACTACGACATGATAGAAAAGGATTTTGTCATTAAAATCATTGAATTGTAGAATGTTTGATATCATAGAAAATATTCAAAGAATATTAATAAATAGGAGAAACTGTGGTACACAATGGTATTGATGTGCAGCCCTGGAGCTCCCTCCTTGGGGGAGGAATGTGTGCGCAGTGAGAGAAGTATTTTGGGCACAGATTGGTTGATGTTTCCTCCCCGGGAACCAGTGTGGTGGTCCCTTCATATTTGCAGGTGGTATGACTCAAGATCTCCAGTGGAGGCCTAAAACTGTAGGTAGTACCGAGCCATATATACCCTCTGCTTTTTTCTTATCCATACATATCTGTGGTAAAGTTTAATTTATAAATTAGGCAATTATACAGAAAAGATTTGTTCTTAACATTGATCAGTGAGTTTTCAACATTTTTGATCTCATGGCACAATAAACTACAAAAATTTTGCAGCATGCTAAAATATATATTACAAAAAACAGGTATAATTTTGATTCATTCACACTGGATGGATATTGTGTGTTGACTGTTGCCATTCTTTTATAGACAATCTAATGGAAAAGAGATGAGTGGACCTGACTAAGAGACATTGCATGTTTTAACACTTCTTGCAGCACACTGGTTGAATATCCTCGCCCTAGGTCTAAGAAAACTTCGCACATAACCATTTTTTCTCTTTTTTTGGAAAGTTGAGAACTTTGACCTTTTCATTTAAGGAAAGTACCTAATGGCTTCTTTTTGACACATCCTAATTGTTAGCTCACCATTCTTGCACTTCGGTGTCATTATTAAGCAAAAAAAGGGTTACTTGAACACAAGTATTGCGATACTGTGACTTTCAATCCAGTAACTAAAAAGGCTACTAAGTGACGGACAGGCAGACACTGTATGCGGAGCGGAGTCCGGGACAGAGGGACGAGTTCCGTCCCAGGTGGGATGGAGCGGGACTGCACGAGATTTCATAACGCCCCTCAGATTCCGCCAATGTACAACTTTGAGTTGTCTATTTTTGGAAATTTCTGTTTAATGTTTTCTGGTTTTGACTGATGGAGGAAAGTGTGACCATGGATAGGGGAGCTGTTCCTAATTCCTAATTCTTGTTTAGGAGAACCTTTTCCTAATTCATGATTTTTTCTGTGTATCCATGTTGAGTTGAACATTGAAACAGGAGAACTGATAAAGACATGGAACTTCATAATATACTTCTCCATCAGTGCTTCTGTTACGTAGAATAGTTAGTAAGCTATGGCAGGGAGGAGGGAGGTATTTCCCACCTAATGACTCAGCAGTCCTCAGCCTGGCCTCACAAGGTTGCCAGGAGTTCCAAACATCACAAGCAAAGAGGAAGTGAGCCCTTGAGACTGTGTACTGGGAAAGGGAGCCTTTGTAGTGAATTCATTAACTAAGACAAAAGAGCCTTTACTAGCTGAGAAAGAAAGGCTTGGCAGCTGTGCATGATTTCCAAGGTTTAGAAAGAGGAGAAGGAGGGATACCTAGGAATTGACTTTAGTATATGAACCCTGAGCACCAATAGTTCGTGTACTCGGATTAGCTGAGTGCCCACATGTAGCCAGACGCTCAAGTGTATAGAGCAAACTTACTAACAACTTTATTTCCTGTGTATGTGGGGCATTCAGACTAGCCAGGTGTCTGCTTGAAGCTGTGTGCTCATACATGTTTCATAAATAAACTTGCTATCTCGTTCCACTATAGGTTTTTGTCTTTCACCCGAATTCTTTTCTTGCAAGCAAGGCAAGAACCGAGAAGGGGCAGCACCCAGACTTGGGGTCACCCTGGTAACATTTTGACCAGAGACAGCTGAAGGAACAAAAGTTTGGAGTTCTCCATAAATTCTTAAACATGTAGGCTATGGTATTCATATTTATATTTTAAAAAAACCTTTTTTCTTCATTCTCTTTTTTGACTACATTGCAGTCAATGCCCAGAAATTGCTGTAAGATTCTGTATATTTTTAATCAAAGTTACGGTTATGTGTATCCCTGCCATGCTATTAAATATGGGAAGCAACATGGTATCCTTTGGAAGGATCCACAAAGGGAATTCTTTGATCTAATACATTAATTTATTTATGAGAAGTCTGGGAACTCGTGTTGGGCTTGCAGACAAAGCCGTGTACTGTGCTGTCTCTTACTGACACCAGTGACCGTTCAGGTCACCCAGGGATTTTCCTCTGCCTTTTGAAGGTGTCCCCTGCAGCTGCACAGTAGTAGGTATTGCTATATTGTGTACATATCCATACCTCTGACATATTTATATCTTTGACTTTGAACATCAAAGTATGTTATGTTGTCAGTTTTGATCCTGGCTAGATTACATCCCAATAATGGGTAATGGTAAGTGAATGTGTTTGTGTGTGGATGCATACATATCTGCTCCAAAATTTTAACTCTAGCTTTATTTTATGGCATTAAGGTGGATTTAATTTTAATTTTATCTTGACTTGTCTTCTCACATTGTCTAACAATTTATTATTTTATGAGTAGGAAATAGTTATTTAAAAATAATAAACATTACTATTTTAGAACTGGACGGAGTTAGTGTTTGCACAAAACTGTGACAGTACTAATTGTATTGAATTATATTAATTGTTCACTTTAAAATAGTTAATTTCACTTTATGTGAATTTCACCTCAGAAAAAGAACTCATAGACAGGGACAGCAGTGCAGTGAGTGCAGCAGTGGGTGGGGCAGGGGGGTTGGGAGGAGGGTTTGGAGGGATAAATGCTATTGGCAATAAGTACAATGAAAATGAACTATTAGAAATAAAGTAAATGATCTTACGAAAAATAAAAAATAAAATACATGAATAAACTGTTCATTGAGTTTTTAAAAAAATTAAAGTGTATGTATTTGTATCTTCAATATATAATAAAGACAATCACAAATCAGGAAGTATCAAACATAACAGATTGTATATATCTGTTATATATATGTATAGGTATATAACCCACACACTGATGACCTGTTTTGTCAACCACTGATCTAAACAAAACTCTCATTCAGCAAAAAGGTCTCCAAGGCCAAAATAAAATATTTCCCCCCAAAGTCACATTGTAACAAGAGACAGCATAGTTGTTTGAAAAGGAGTTCTTTTCCCTCAATTCCCAAATAAATATCCTGTTCAAAAAAGGATTGGTATCAGCAGTGTGTCTGTGTGTGTTAAAACATAAAATAGATTAAGATGATATTTGTTTATGGGATGATGTAAAGAATCTATCAGTGAAGAGTGCCACCTTTTAAATCCCACACATACTCCTATGTAACCAAGATGTGCTCTAGCTATATTCACACCAAGAACAAATTCCAAACCTGGCCTTGGGTTTACAAACGCCATCAATTCAGCATTTCGTTCACAGGAGACTAGAGCACCAGCAGTGATTAAAGCACAGGGGGCGCGTGTGGAATGTTTTATTCATATCTACCCGAAGAGCGTGTGGCGTATAATGCTTTTTGAAACATGACCAAAGGACTGCAGTGTGAGGATTTTAAAAATGCAGAGAAAAGCAGATGGGAAGTTCTGATTTCAAGGTATTTAATAAATGACTTGCCTTAGGCTTTGATAATAGGCTTTTTCCTTCTTAACTGTTTACAGGAAAACTATTTTATAGGTTATGTCTCTGCACATTCAAATCCCCAAAATTTACTTCTCAAAATACTCCTCCAGAGAACTAGTAGAAAATAAATAAAGGAGGCAGGACATGTATGAGTCCTTCCTAATTTTTACTACAAGGCCACTATGAAAGAGGAGAACAATTGTCTATCATCCTCTACAAAATTCTGCACAGTATCAAGGTGTTCTGACTACTATTGCTAAGTAAACACAGCCAAAACTCAGTGCTTTAAGCAATGATTTTATTGTGTTCATAGATTTTGAAAGGCGGGAATTTGCCCTCTTTTTCTCATCTTTATTGAGATATAATTGCCATGCAACATTGTGTAAGTTTAAGGTGAACAATGCAATAATTTGACATAAGTAGATAGTGTAAAATTGTTACCACATTAAAACTAGTTAATATATCCATCATTTCTCATAGTTACCACAACTATGCAGGGAGCTTTTAGGGTTACCTTTTTTTAGCAACTCTCAAATGCATAGCACAGTATTGTTAACTAGTGACAATGCAGTAGCCTCCGACTAATGAGCACGGCCTCTAGTCCCACTCCTCTAGCCCCATGCGCCCCTAGGGCCCTTGCAGCATTATTTACAGTGGCCATGACAGGGGAACAACCAAAGTGTGCCTTGATAGATGATTGGAAAAAGTAGATGTGGTACATATACGATGGAATACTGCTCATCCATAAGAGAAGATAAAATACTACTATTTGTGACAACATGAATGAAACCTGAGAATATCATACTAAGAGAAATATGTCAGAAAAAGCTGAGAACCATATGATTTCGCTCACATGTAGGATATAAAACTGAAACTCATAGACACAGATAACAGTATGGCAGTTACAGAGGTAAAGGGGATGGGAGGGAGTTTAAAGGGGGCCAGGTAATGTGGTAAAGAAAGATGATTTCACTTTGGGTGGTGGGCACACATGCAATATATGAATCATACATCATAGAAATGTACACTTGGAACCTGTATAATCTTATTAACCAATATCACCCAAATAAATTTAATTTAAAAAATCATCCTTTTAAAACAAAATTGAATTTTGCACAGTGTAAGATGGATTTGAAAATTGGATTTTCTGGTTCAAAATCCCATAGTGTTTGGGGTATTCTATGCTACCTCCCCTCCCAAGAATCCTGAGAAGGTGGGAGAAGAGCCACAGGTATGCTCTCCAGGCAGAAAGGAAACACTCTGAGAGAACATTTTCTTGACAGAGACAGCGTAGTTGTTTGAATGACACATTCATCCCTAGATCTCTAGTATTTGAGTGACTTGTTGTTAGTCTCTTTTTACAAAATGATGGTACTGAGTTGAAGTTTTCCTGTAGAAAAAAAAATGACAAAAACTTTGAGGTGGCACTAGAAACTAAAGGAAGAAATAAAATATTTTAAAACAGACAAAGCAATAGATGAGAATGAAGTATGATGAATGCCAGCCAGGGGATTTGAGGGGCCAGGACAAAGAGATTTGATTAGCTAGCTTAGGGTAGAAAATAATCAATAGGGATGGTAAGACATTTGAAATCATGAATTTGAAGGAATCCCAAGTTTAATCTGGGGCAGAGATTACTTTTTATGATTCTCTTATACACTATTTTAACCAGATCGATTTAGAAAATCCACTTCTATTTAGCAATGAAGTCACAAATGTTTACAACCTAAAATAAAAAGTTAGAAATCAAAATAAAACAATAACTAAATAAAATTTAAACTCTAAATTTAAACTCTAAAACTCTAAAAATAAGATATTTATACAGTTTAACTTTTATTAAACCTTGTATTGGTAAGCTGATCCAAAAGATAAATTTAGAGCCACAAATATAATTAAGCTGAAAGAAAATGAGATCGAAGATAGCTAAGGAAAATCGCATTATAATGGTTTATTATGTTACTGAGAAGAAAAGACTAGATAAAAATGGCTATCAAAAATCCTTATTTATTGCCTTGGCTGGTGTAGCTCAGTGGACTGAGTGCTGGCCTGTAAACCAAAGGGTTGCTGGTTCAATTCCCAGTCAGGGCACATGTCTGGGTTGTGGCCAGGTCCCCAGTGTGGGGTATGTGAGAGGTAACCACACATGGATGGTTTTTCCCCTCTCTTTCTCCTCCTTTCCCCTCTCTCTAAAAATAAATAAAATCTTTAAATAATCTGTATTTACTGATTTTGTTTCATTCAATCATTGTAAGCTAATTTGACATGGGTTTATCTTGTTAGTACAAGTATTATAAGGACCCATTGAACCAACTATTTTAGATAAATGGTTGATAAGTGATTGAAAAAAATTCTGATCATTAAATATTAACATTTCCCACAAAATTAATTGTGTCTTTAAGAGGAGGAAGATGAACTTAAAAGTGTACTTAGGCTATTTTGGATAATGGCCCTTTAACTTCTAACTATCCACCTGAACGGTCTCCAGGATAATTATTAAATTAACCCACTGACTGAAGCTTGTATATACTCCCTTCTAGAACATTTCAAAATTACCTATGTCCACAGAATTTTATGACTTATGTTGTTGATAAGCCTCGATGAGTCAAAATATTGAAAATGCATTTTTTTCAAAATGCAAAATGTTAGCGACTAAGGAAGGAATTAGAAAAAGATCTAATCAATGATGCTTTCTCTTTTTGTCCATCAAATCTGTATTTAACATATTTCAAAGATATTTCAAATTCCTGTGTATTTTATATTCACATGGGAAAATGTAACATATTTTAAACATTAATCATCCATAAATGTGTTTTAATATCTACTGATTGTTTTAAGAAAAAATTAAAAATACCTTTCACTTCTGAAAAAAAGAACTCTTTGGCAAACACTAAAACTACATTTGCCCGAAGCTTCTAGAGTGCTTTATTTTCATTCAGAGAAATTTCATCCGAAGCATGAAGTCACATGTTCAGCAGATATTTTTGAGGACGGACATCCCTGTGGGTCATGATCGATGCCCTGGATGTAGCTTTAACTGACACGGAGGGGCTGGTAGGCTCCTGCTCTCTGCTAATGGCTAGTGTGATAAAGGATCTGATACTGACTGTGGAATTAGTTACTTGATTTACGTTTTATAATGCAATAAAAGAGAGAAAAATGTAAATAAAATGTAAAGGTATAAAAATGCAAGAACCTGATATTTATAACTAGAAGTTACACACTCAACATTATTTTGCAATCATTTAAAAATATTGTTAGACTAAGTGGCTATTTTTATTTAAATTTATTTTAATTCTGCTTTGAGTTCATGATGAACATCTTACTTAGAAAATAAAAATGTAAATCTAATTTGAGATATATGACAATGGCTTTGCTTATAAACCTTTCCCATATCGTCATTTGAAGGAAAGTATAAGAGGAGTTATTTACACAGTTCTAAATAGGCAATAATAAAACTCAATAGCTTTGTAAGTTAACAAAAGTACATTTTTTTCAGATCAGATTGGGCATGTTCAGGATGGCATGGCCACAGACAAAAGTACATTTTTTCAAAATCCACAGCAAAACACACAAAAATCAGCATCTAAGTAATTCACTAACACTTAAAAATGTGATTGTGCATTTTTATAAAATAATTTCCAATTATTGTAATTTCATCTGGCAAAATATATATGACATGCATCTGGAAAGTTTTAGAAAAAGAAGCTCTAGATGTGGGAGGTTATTTTGAAGTTAGATCCTTGTATAAAGCCTAAGATCCTTGTATAAGACAAATAATTAAAACAGAAAGAAGTTCACTAACAATGTTGGTGAAGACATAAATAAATAAATAAATAAATAAAATGCAAGGGCCCCATATCATATCATACAACAAAATGTATCATAGATGGCGTGATAATGTATATTTTAAAAATAAGTATAATTTTATTGATAGTGGATAAAAATTTTAGTCAGTTTTTAATATTATAGTGAAAAATAATTTTATTGTCATAATTAAGTGAGAAAAGTCAAAGCAAAAGCTAATTTAGATTCTGAAGATATAAAATGTCTGTATGACAAAGTGAAATTCAACTGAAAAATATGTTAGATAAGAGATGTAAGCTAAATGTTTTTAATATGTAGTTAGATTTTACCAATAAAATAAGATACCTGAATAAGACAATGGGCAAGAGAAAGAAATGCATGATGTAATTTGGCAGTCCATATATAAAAGACTTATGAATTGCAAATGAACATTTAAAATAACTTTCAGTGTTTCAATTAATAAAATGAATACAAATACAAATAATTTTTGTATTTCAACAACTATTTTTGAATGATAAATACATTGCCAGGTTCTGCTTTTCTGCTGTAAAACTTATTTATGAAAATATGTTTTCTATTTAAAAGCCCAGGAAGAAGTTAAGAAAGGAGAAGTAATGTGTGTATATCTGGCATGTGTGTGTGTGGGTGTGTGGAGGGGTGAGGGGTGAGGAGCTTTACTACAGACATGATAATTAGAACATTTACTTTAAAGGACATTATATTCCAAATGGAACTTGAAAGTTAAGATAAGAAGCCAAGTATATAAAAAGCTATAGGGAGAGAATGCCCCTGCCTTAGGGGAAAACAACTGAAATATGATAGAGTGCTTAGACTGTTTCATAAACAGGGCACAGATGTGGCAGATGAAGTTAGAAAAAAAGTTGAAGAAAGTGGGGTTGACCAGATAGACTCTTGGATTAAGTGGTTGGGGACAGCAGTTTGGAGCTCAGGGAAGGATTCTGGAGTTTATTCCAAGTGTCCTAGGAAACCACTGATGGATTTTAGGCTGGGGCAACGCTAAGGTGTGGAGTTGACACTGCTGAGGTGGGATGACTGCAAATTTAGGCAGAAAGCCATGTCTGTATTAAAACGTGATCACAACTTGCAGTCAGGTGCTAATGGTAGAGCTAATGAGAAACATTCAAGATCTACTGTAAGAGTAGTAATAATGTAATTTGAGCAGTTAGATATGGTTAGAGAGAGGACAGGAACCAAGGATAACACATTTTCTTTTTCCTAAGCAATTAGGTGGAAGGTTGTACCATTTATTGAGGTGGTTCTGGCCAGATTTCTTTCTCCAGCTATACTGAATCCTGGGTGTTCAGCTCCAAAGGGCATCGGTGTCTCCCAAAAGTCTCTCATAGCATTGTGACTGGAGGTGGTAGAGGTATTTATGAGTTAGGATTTATTTTAATCGGCCCTAGTGATGTCTGCATATTCTCCTTGCCCTTGATCTTGTCTGTTTAAGCTTCCCTTCTTGACTGCTCATCTAGCTGATCTATAGTGACTTTAGTCTGAATACCAGACAGATAATGATTTTGAATAGTCCTCTCCACCGGCTCCAAAAGGCACAAGGCATAATCTCTTTCATAAATTATTTTTATCACTTGTAGTTGTTCCATATCTCTGATCATAGCCTGAATGATATATATGCTCTCACTGATTCAAAAGAGAGAACAAAAACATGGTTAAAAATGAGGCAGGTTAGTAGATATAGTCAAAAGAAAGATTTTTTTGTGAGCTCCCATTTTCTCAATCAATTGTGAGGCTAGACCATGACCTAGTCTTGTCAGAGAGTGAGAAGATGGCCTTGTCAGCATGGGGAACATACTAACTAGGGCAATGTGTCAGGATGTCTGATTACTACCAAGTGACCATTGGAGGTTTGGATAATTAATTAAAAATGAGAAGTTAGATTTTGTGATTTTCCACTAGTGATTTTCAGTTACTGAAGAGTCACAGATTAAAAGCATATAGTAGAATTCACAATCTCAGCTTAGCAAACACCAAAAAGATTTGTAATAATAATCAGTATAAAATGGGTTTCAGATGTTGGGACTTATTACTTCTGATTTGCATTTTGAATTAATATAATTTTAAAGGATGTTACATGATTAAATATACTAATAACTTTGCCTTTAGAAAGATCAGAGAAATAGGA